>JAIGNY010000205.1:0-5000 GCA_020152595.1 Chiridota heheva
CCTCAGCCTCTTTTTAACAATCCATCTCCTAGAAAATGAAGCTCACCTGTTACCCTCCGGATATTACCGGGAAAACTATCAAAATATAAACCTCCGAGTATAACCAGGGATACTATAAAATGTTGGGTAACAGGACTAAAAATGAGACCCACCTAATTGTAGATATGATGATCCCAAATAGGTTGATTAATTGCCAATCCCATAGGTAAGAATATAAGACACAAAGAAGCTAACATAGTTCCACATATCAATGTAATCAATTCGTAACTCAATTCAATCAGGCTGGAAAATATCACCAACAGGATAGTAAATTAAATAGACTACAAGCATGAAAATAATCCTTGACATAATAATATCAATCAACAATTACAATAACTATTCCTTGCTATAAACTAACTAAACTTATTGGCCAATAAGAAATGTTTAACTTACAATTATTCACAACCTGCAACACACATCCTCATCCCACCACAGCCCAGAAGCTTCTCTTTCAAACATACACAACTCCTTAAACAGTTTATTATTTTATTATTGCCATTAACGTTTTTGATATTAGGCCTACGCCCAAAACATTATATTTTCAATTTAAAACCTAGGCTACGGGCGCTTAAACTTGCTACTATAACGTCACATGTAAACAAACCCAAGTTGTGACAGGCCATTGGCGAAACTTTTCTTGGTTATATCCGAGAGAAAAGGGTTGTGAATGAGAGCTCATGAATAATCATTACATGACACCATTTCGCAGGCAGATGCGCAGACTTTTCAATTTCATCGTGGATTTCGGGATAAAATAACAAAAGACTTCCGTTGACAGGTCGTTGACCTTTTGTACAGCCCTCTCGACACATGATTCTGCGTTGGCATTGTCATCGCCGATATCGTGTACATGCATCATACGTTACATTACACAAATACTACTGTTCTCTTGGTAAAATCCCATTGATATAACGTTATCACAATTTGAGATGGCGGCCTCCATGGATCTTAATGAATACGAACTTGAAGCTCTAAGTTTTGGTGTATTTTCTTATTACACCAAAGGTCCAGGATTCTCCTAACTGTATAACAGTATCCAGCAACGGAGAACCGATGGAAACAAATCTTAACAGTACCAGGGCTAAAGGCCCAACAGTAATCATCCCTATAGCTGACTGACTGATGTTGATTAAATTTCCAGCCAATCAAGAAGCAATAATGACGACTAGACCTAACTGCAGTGGCGTATTCAGTAGGGACGGAGGAGAAGGGGGAAGGGGTGACAACTTGCCCCTGGCGAAATTCCGTACGTAAAATGTATGTATGTAGTGGGATATACTGTACCAGTATTAATCATCATCATCATCATCATCATCATCATCATCGTCGTCGTCGTCGTCGTCGTCATCATCGTCGTCGTCGTCATCATCATCATCAGCAGAAGCAGCAGCAGCATCATCATCATCATCATCATTATTGTCACTTAACAATGACCTACTCTTCATAAAATTGTAGGTCATTCTGTATATCAGCCTTGAAACTTTGACCTCATAACAGTCACCTTTGACTTTTCCCATCACAGAAACAATGCAATAGTTCCCACAAGGCCCCCATGAATACAAAATCCCATTCTCCCCATTCAAACGCTGCAGCAGAAATATGAAAATAGGTTTATTATTAGAATACTACTTGATGTTTGTACTCAAAAGTCTGCGCGGCACAACTTCACCTTACAAGGTACCATGCTACCTCTTTAAATCACAATCGGCCGTGTACTTTTATGTTAATATTGGCTCAAATCTCTTCATTTCGAACAAAAATTTCACCTTTGATTCTTGACTTTTACAAAAACTAAACTATCACATGCATATTACAAGTTACTCTGTTGTACGCTATAGGTAGCACGGAACTAATAAGGTATCACTCCGCTATCTAAAAATGAGAACCTTCACAGAAAAGGCTAATACAAATGTTTTCGAGAGGCCCCATTTTATGGGACAGAAAGCTGCGAAGTTGAAAATTTCAGGAATGGTAGAGAAAGGATAGGACTTGACTATGCATATCTAAACTTGACGAGATTTGTTTTAGTAAACGTTTCATGGAAAACTATTTTACCATGGACCCACACCAAAATTTGAGTGATTTGGTGAGGGTGTTTAACACCTGTTCAGTTCAGCCTAAAAAAAGGGCCAAAACCTCTGGTGACCCCTTAATGAAAGTACCCTCATCCGAGAGATATTAGATGGTACTTTTTGGAAAACATAACAATAAATCCCAAATCTTTATCTTTCTGGTACAAAAAAGACCCCGAACTTGACTCTTTTATCATGGATCAATGGGGGAAATAATTGATTCAGTGCTACCTGTTTGCCCCATCCACAACTCTAACTTTGACCTCATAACAGTTCACCTTTAACTTTTCCCATTGCAACAGTGCAATAGTTTCCATAACGCCCCCATAATGTGCAGAGTCCCATTCACCCCATTCAAGCACCTCAGCAGAAAGGTGAAAATAAGCTTCATTGTCAGTTTATGTATCTAAAGTTTCGTTGATATAAGAATCAGTAAGCTGTTGTAATTTAACTATAAGGAATGTACCACTTACTATTTACTAATTACTATTTTTAGACATGTTATTGTTTTTCTCTTTGAATACCATTAGTCTAGGCTATCTGTAGCATATCGGGAACAGAAGAAAATATAAGATTAATTAGTAACAAAGTTAATAAAAAATTAAGTAACTTATCAAAAAGGAAACGAGGTATTTATTATAAAAATTCGTTGAGGTCTACATGCAATGAAACACTGGTTTTAATACCGAAACTCTGTTCTGACATGCTTAGGATTTTTACAATATTTATGTTTCTTATTCTATATGAAAATACATGTTTTTATCATCTGCATCTTCAATATACCCATGGCATGGTAAGAAAAACTAATTCCAAATACGTCTGTTCCGGTGTTTTAATTTTGCACTCGGCGGCGAATTCGATTTACGGGAAGACTACAAATCGTCCACCTTGCGTACATGGGAGAAGGGACGTTATCACAAATCAGGATTTAATGGTACGTGTAATGTTATTTCTTTAATGAAAAAATCATGACAAAAAAATAATTATCAGGATATTTGACTAAACCTTAGCATTTCTATCGAATGTATATTGTTAATTGCCTCGTAAAATTGTTACACACCGAACGCTACGCGACGAGCGATGTTTTAGATAATCATACAGGAAACATATTATAAGATGCTTTGACTTTTTGCTTACACACGGTAAAGTTTAAAATTGATGCTTTCTGATGATACTGTAAAATTTGCTAAAAATGTTTTTTTCTTCAAACTGTGAAGAAATTCGCTTTAGTGGGGCGCGATTTTCTGTCGCGACGCGGATTTTGCTTTAATGGGCATAGAAACGCCCGTTCAATCAAATTTCAGTTATTATCTGAAAAAGCCTTGCGATGACAATACTTCTCTGAAAACAAGAGGAAAAAATGTTTCTTTTCCTTTCTTTTATTCAATTCTATTCAAAACATCGCTCGCCGCGTCGCGTTCGGTGTGTAACGGCCTTACTACCGCAAAAGCACAAACTTTTCGTAAACCACTGCGCCGGACTAAATGAGAACCCCCCAAAAAAGGCCTAGGAAATAATTCAGCACATCGGGAATTGTTTTTACTTCCGTTAGTTATATGTAGTTTTCTACTTCTAAAAATCATCATTGATAGAAAGTTTAAGATATAAATATTCTAGTTAAAAACTCTTGAACTCTAAATTTTATATATTTTATTGATACTTTTATTTTGAAATTTTGACAATTTTAAGCTTATATTTGTTCTTGTATGTATGCTTTTTTTTTTGCAGTATTCTTTACCAACATTTCTTTTTTCTTCACATTGTTTTGCATTAATTGTTGTGTCGCTGCACCATGAGCATCATTTTTGATGGATACTGGCGCATAACAAGTATTTATTATTATTATTATTATTATTAAGGTGTACATGTACCACGAAATGTGTACCAGTTGAGCGTATTTTCCACACACACGATTTTCTGCAATTCATCTTATTTTTATACATTACTTTTCAGCTTTTTACAAATATATTGAACAAAAACATTTTATATAAACTCTGCCAATTTTAGGCTTAGATACAATGTTACCCGTCGGCTATCAAATAAAATCCGTTTTAAGATTAAACCTTTTTCTATCTTTTTTGTATGTAGGCTACCACTTGCAATAGAACAATAACAAGTTGCGTATTTATACGGCGCAAGCGCAGTCAAGTAGTTACTAAAATACAATACGCTAAACTGGTACCGGAATTTCGCAAGCGATAAAGGTTGCGAAAACATGGAAAAACAATGTTTATCATGCAAACTTTGTTTATTTTGCAACTTTACAATAATTTCCATACGTTATTTTACCTGCGAAGCTTGACCATATTTTTAAGGATTTTTTTTATTCGTGCGTTTTCTGATCAAAACGGGAAAAAGTAGTATGATTTGTTTACAGAATCAAGTAACTCGAGTGATGTAGGCTCGAAATCAAAAGGTAGAAATGTTTCTTTTACTCGTGAACGGAAACATATTATGAAGTTATAATTCAGCAGTAATCGTGATTTTGTATATTTTAAGAGTAAGAACAATTGGTAAGATTCTAGCTATAAATTACTAAAAGTAAACGAATAAACAAATGCAAAAAATACGCGGAATTGGTACATACGCTAAATTGGTACACCTACTGTAGCCTAACGTAATCTGTATAGGCGTAGGCCTAAGTGTATGCTCATATCGCAAAAGAACATTGCAATTGCAATCTTCTGTAAGAAATCAATATAATCAATATTATTATTATAATCATTATTATCATTTCTTTATTTTTATTATTTCTTTATTATTATCATTATTATTATTAGTAGTAGTATTATTATTACTATTATCGTTATTAATAGTATTATTTATTATTAATGTTATTATTATCATTATTATTATTATCATTATTATTATTATTATTATTATTATTAT
>JAIGNY010000205.1:12500-242787 GCA_020152595.1 Chiridota heheva
GCATTTCAAGCTCCACCCTTCGGACCACAGGACATGCTCTCTATGCCATTGGCAAGCAGATCACAATCAACGTTCATTACTTTGTGAAGGTATAGTGTGTATTGTGTAACGTTATGTAATCATATTTAAAACCATACAGACAAAATGGATAGTGGATTTGTTAAAGTTTATGAAGGCTGGCCATGTTGTCACTTTATCCTTTATACCAGCGGTTGATAGCCCTAGGTTGCAAAGGCTTTATATCATCACTGAACTGTACAGTACAACTCATACGTGTGGTGCATATCAGTTACGTGTTGATACTAGTCAAACGTAAGACAAGTATTGACAATATTGGTACAATACTCTAAAACATGCACTCTCTTAAACTAGTACTTTTCTCCCCAACAATTTTGCCTGGTATGGTACACCTATCATATAAGAATACCTAAGATATCAATGCATAATTATTCGTTTGAAGGAATTACAGGTAAGCTCCTAAGCATTATTCAATCTGCAAATGGTTATACACTTGAGTTTTCATGGGAGAAGTCGATAAGTTTTCCTTCATTTTAGTGATGAGGAGTTTGAAATGCACAATACAACTGCCAAGCGATCAGGATTTTCTGTAATGTTTTACCTAAAAGGTTAATTGACAAGGATGATATCATAAACCCTTCAGCTATCAAATTGAAATCATTGTGGTTTTGCACCTGACCTATGTTCTGAGAGCATCTTCATGTTTTCAATGTAACTCATAAAGTTCAAACAAAATTGTTCATTAGATTGCATCATTATTTAGAAAATATGAACAGTTTTTCTTCTAACTTCAGCACCACAGTTGTCAGGTTGTTGACAGTCTTTCAAATGCCCACCAAACTATAAAACTTGTTGATTCCAACATTATTAGGCTTAGGTATACCTTTGAATTATATATACATGATTATATTAATTATATTATATGTATGTTTATATTAGTATTTACATAGCAAATTAGTATAGCATAGCATAGCAAGGTTTAACGTCCCAAAAGCATCCAGTGCTGGACATTATTTCTAGACAGCCACGGCCTTTGATAACCAGTTGTGAACTCACTGCTTGCACACCCACCTGGATTCAAACCCGGGACGTGCGGGTGAGAGGACAAAGCACTAACCACTACACCACGGAGGTCTATGTAATGGAGGAGCTACAGCATATTGTAATTTTTGTTGTGTTGGTTGAAGGTGAGCTTTTACAGAGTAGAAGTTTTACTTGAATGCTCAGTGTATGGGTGGGGTTCTGGAAATATAGTAAAAATAGGCCTACACTATCTTGAAAAATGGCTGAGGTTTGCAACAAATAAGATACGTATTGCACAGAGTATAGTAAAATGTGTCTCTAAATGTGCACCACATTGCCATACTTTCTATGCTACACAAGGGGGCTTAGTAGATTTCCAGACAGGAAAGATTTTCACGCAAAGTACTTTTTTAAAGTTTGCGGATGATTATTCTGACTACTTTGTATTTATATTACAGATGTACCGTAATAAATCTTGTGTGTGTGTGTGTGTGTATGTTGATGCCTTTACTGTGTATGTTATTTGAAACAGAAAGTAAGTGCAATGTAATTGAAGGAAAGGTTTTTAGGAGAGTACTGTAAGTAAATAGTACTGAGTACTGTATTAGTGAAATATCTCTCAGTAACATTTTGGTCACTGATGAAGATTGATGGTTTGATAATTATCCTCACGCCAACGAAGTTGGTGACGGAGAATAAGGCATCTTTACCGTTCATCCAGGCTGTCCGTCTACATCAGCATTATTATGTTTGAGTAGGAACAATGTGTTCCTGCCCTTGGAATGGAATTCCAAATATTTGTATGAGAATATATGGAATGGGCACTTGCAGTCAAAATGTTTGACAAAATGCATTCCTGACATGCTTTTCCCCTCAATTGTTAATGAGTGTGCAAGGCATTGTATCAGTGGCACGAGGCAATATGTCAGTGGCAAGTCGATTTATATCGTATTGTAATATAGTTCAGATGCACTTACTTCCTTCAAACTCCACCCTTTACCAAAGCAACACCCCTTTACCAAAGCAAAACAACAGCCACTGACTTCATGAGTCTGTACCTTGCTGCCTTGCCGGGGAGGGAGGAGAGGGGGTACTTCTATACCAGAGTGGTAGGTGTGTGTCGCCCAGAATTTCAAATTGGACTGCAGTATCATAAATTATTTTGGTAACTCCAGTATGACAGTTTATGATTTTGATACCTGCAGTATGAAATAAGTAATTTTTGATACGTGCAGTACAAAAATAGGTAAATTTTTTTTATACCTGCAGTACAAAAATAAGTGATTTTTGATACCATTTTTTTTGTATGAAAATTTGCATTTTTTTTTAGATCAGCAGTATGAGAGATTGAATTTTTGATACCTGCACTACACAAATTCTGAAAAAAGGCAACCGCTCGGACGGCACATGTATTATATACCTCACACATGGCAGTGCCCCCCCCCCCCACCTCCCTCGGGTTGCCTTGCATGACAGCTGAAGAAACTGCAGAGGTAGAGATCCTTGTATTAAGATGAGTTCAGAATTTTCATGCAAAAATGAGAAGTGGCATTTTGTTCCGCAGGTTTGCTTCTATAGCTATGATATGTTATCAGAAGCAAGTATGTTAGGATTCTGTTAAAACTGAGTATTTTTGAATACTTGTTGAATTTTCACATAATTTTTGTTTTATCATGGCTTTTGATAGAATAATAGTTCATGTAGTGTGTAAAATAAGAATAGTTATAAAAATTAGATATTCTTAAAATGTGTGGTGCATATATTATTGAAGTGTTTTTATTTGAAGATGTTTTGCATGACATATATTTTTTGTCAGAAGTTCACTTGTGTTTTTTTATTGGATGCTTTGAACGATTATGACTAACAAACGATCTTATTACCCTAAAAGGTTTACAGTACACTAGGTTATAGAACTGAAATGGAGGACGTATAAATTGTATTTAAATGTCATTAATCGGTTAGTTTTTATGTGAAAACTGTATTGCCCATAATGGTTACATAGTCACCATAATCCAAGCAGAAAAATCATATAATATTGAACTCTCTCTATTTTATTGTAATTCTTTACAACGCTTTCTTCAAAATAATCAGTTTGGGTTTACTTTTTTTAAATTCTCATGATAATTTATCAGAATCCAATGGCTTTGCTAAGAGTTCAGGGCAAAGATATAAGTGATTTCAGTTGAAAATTCCAAACATTGTCATATAGATACGCTTTAAAATGTAACGGGGTCAGTTTTGGCTTTAATACGTGTACAGAACGCAGTAAACGCATTCTCGTCTTGTACCTAATAGTTCTCTCCCACAAATGAAATGTCGCAGTTTTGAGGATTTTGCCTGTCAGTCATCTAAGTGACATATTATTTTCTCTTTTATTTTCTCTTCTGATTGAAAAAGAGATGAAGCATAAGAAAATACTTGTTTTGGCTATTTCCTGCTTGAATAAGGAACATGTTTTTGTCTTTCAAAGTTTTTTTTTGGTGCTTACTTTGTTTTCGGGCGTAAGTTTTCTTATCCTTACAAATTCCCTTCCTCACCCTCATCCCACACTTACTATGCCACTAAGTAACCCTTATTTTACTACCAGTAAAAAATACCGTACAATCTTATTGCTACATTTTTTTACTTTGAAAAAGTCTGTGACATGTATGATACCACCTGGAAATTTGGTATAAGTCAAGACCTCCGCAGGAATTAAAGGTCACCTACCTATTTCAAAGGGACCCAGAGGATTTTCTCAAGGGATCTCAAAGGTTTTTACTGGAAATTGGAACACATTCAATGGAACTCCTAAAAGGTCCAAAAGTAACCCCAATGGAAATATTCAAAGGGTTGCAAAGGAAACCCTTTGGAGATATTCAAAGGTACCCCAAAAGTTCCGTTTAGAGATCTTCAAATTCCCAATTATACTATACTTTTACCATACCCATGCAAGTGCACATTTTTCAAAGGGTTCGCATTAAAAGGCAACGTCCTTCAATATGTGACATTGATGAACCAATTTTATATGAAAGATCTAATTTGTCCAAACTGTTTTTAGCCAATCACTCACAACTGAATGAGACGTACTGTAAGTAATGAGTGAGAGCAGCTGCTTTCTTTTTATTTATTGATCAAAATCAATCAGGGACGAAGTCCTGCTAATGGTCTAGGGGAAAAGCCTAGGAAACTGAAAATTTTGTGAATTTGATGCCCCAAATGGTTTTTAAAATATTACATAAATTCAATGAATTATACACGTGGACACGTGTATTTTCAACTGTTCAATTAATAAAGATATTTTAAAGCCAAAATCAATCAAGGGCAAAGCCCTGGCAGGGATCTAGGGGGCGAAGCCCTCGAAAGCTCTGAAAATTCTGTGATTTCGATGCCACAAAATGGCTTAGAAACATACAACAATTTCAATTAAATTTCCATGAGGATATGCATTTTGGACAGTTCATTATTGGTGAAAAGAAGAATAAAAGTTCAAATCAATCAAAGGCAAAGCCCTGTTAGGAGTCAAAGGGGTGAATCCCAGAGGCTCTGAAAAGTTTGTGAATTTGATGCTGTTTACATTAAGACATGTATCTTCAACTGTTCAATTGATAAAAGGAATTTAAAAAAATCAATCAGAGGTGAAGCCCTGGTAGGTGGCCAGGGTGAAAGCTCTGAAGACTCTTTGATTTTGATGCCCAAAATGGCTTAAAATGATACGGAAATTTCAATGAAGTATACTTGATGACATACAAAGAAAGTTATACGAGAGTAGTTTACTTTGGGGTCCAACTGGCGAAACCCCAGAAGCTCTGCGATACAAATAACTTCCAAATGTGTTGTCGCTTGTGTGTGTCGGCATTTGCTGATGTAATTAAATTTGATTATAAATGGTTTTAGAGGGGAAAAGTAGCAATGCGATTCTGCCGCACCTTTTAGTTCATATTATCACTTAACCTTAGCCTACAGGATACTAAAATCTCCCTAGTCCCAAACATTGTATCAAATTCTACGGTATCACACTGACTGCCAGATTACAAACTATTTATGCCGAGCACATAAACACTCATAATAAAATGCAAAAACGGCCATGACATTTTGAGCGCTTTATCTACGAAAGATGGGGAAGCCGATCGTCAAACTCTCCTAAATATGTATATCAATACGTATATCACCCGCTCAAAGTTAAAACCAACAACCCAGATTAATAGTTCATCAAACTCTCAGGTATACTAGACTTTTCAAAACAAACAAGACTTTTAACTCAAAGTTTGGTATACACGTATAACACCACTTAAGAAAAGCCAGCATAGGCTCTAGTCTTATAGTCAAAGCCACCTGAAAAAACAGCCCTTTAATTGGCCCACCTCCAAACCCTATGTCTTTTGGGGGCTTTTTCAGTAGAACAGAATTGACAACAACTCGAATTTCTTCTTAAACAAATTAAGATAAAGAGACATTGCCCAAACTACCATCATATCTATCTGTCTACCCGGATGGCTCCAAAGTAAATGATCAAGCAGCTGCCGCGTCAGTTAGCCACACTGTCATATAATCCAGCGGAATCCCTGATGAAGCTTCCATTTTCAGAACTTAAATAAAAGCCATGTTACTTCCCCTATACTACATAGATTTTGTTTTCCAAAATCGCTTCTCCATCTTCTCAGATTGAATTTATGTTCTGCAAGCACTCCACAGCTCTAACTGGAATAAACAAATCCATATGTTACTAACGTCGAACGTCTATACCAGTGCATATATATGTAATTCTAAATGAGCACCCACCTAAATAAAAACAAAAGTCATTATCTTTTGGTGGATACCAAGCCACAAATACTATGCACCTTGCCTTGCCCAGACTATAAAATGAATATCAAAACAGATAAAGAAAACCTGGCAAGAGCACTGGAACTCTTAAACAACAAACAAAGTTTTCTTAATTAACCCAAAAGCTGGTCACATCAATATTTTACAGAGCCTCTCATGGAAAGAAGAGGTAACCATGAGTGTTACAAAAGTAACTTTTTTGAAAGCAGAGCACATACCTTACCGTAACCTTCTCTCCGGGCCAGAAGGCGCATAAGGTCCGGACGTCAACTCTCCCTTCACCTCTTTTATCTCCTTTCCATCTTACATCAGTCCACGATCTCTCTGTCTCTCTCCTTCTCAACCAGTCCGCCCCATGTCGTCTTAGGCCTTCCAACCTTCCTGTACACTTCTGGTATCCACCCTAATGCTATAGAGCGATCATCATCTATTTCTCTTCTTGAAACATGTCCGATCCAGTTCCATCGTCTTCGTCCTTATTTCATCACCTTTACTCTTTGCATAATCTCTATCATGCATTCGTTCGTTAGCATTTGTTGCCATCTGAATTAGAAACAAAATTCTTTAAACATTTGAACTGGCAGGTGTCCCGTTTGTTTGTATATCCTTCAGTCAACTTCCCTGTTTCACATGCGTATAATAGCATGGGCAGTACTAATGTCCTGTACAACTTGATTTTTACCTTTCTTCCAATGCTTGCAGAACTCCATACCTTACTTAATCTAAGAAACGCTCCTCTGGCTTTGCTCATTCTGTTGTGAATGTCTGTAGTAGCTTTTCCTCCATTGGCAGTTAGCGTTGCTCCAAGGTAGACAAGCTCCTCTACACCTTCAACTTCTTCTCTTCCTACTGTTGTAACTCTGTTTGCTATTTATCCTCATACTCTTACATTTCGTATAGTTGAGCTTCAGTCCAAGGGATTTTTCCACCAACGCCACTGTCTTATTTTGTATGTGATAAAACTTGGATGGCAACAGTCGTATATCGTCTGCAAAGTCTATATATCCACCAGCATTGACATGAAACACCATCGAATACCTATTCTTTTCCCCTCTATCAAATCATTAACAGAAAAAGAAATCCATACAGCACACACCTCTGCTTAACTCTTGACTTAACAAATAACCACCCGTAACATTTTTGCCCTCTATAACTGCACATTCAAAGACTTCGTACTATCCCAAGTCACTTTGTTTCATCAGTAACGTGATCGCTCCTTGGAGCTTCTCCATTGCACATGCCTATAAGTGCTGTTTTGATTTGTAGTCTTGTATGTTCCTCAATTTTGATATATTGATTGTCATCATGCTAGTTATGATGCTCCCTAAAAATAGGAGAATTATTTGATTCATCTCTGTTAAGTACTTTTACAATGTGCTCTCTCCACCCGTCCAATCTTTTCTGATTTCCTTTCAGCACCAAATCATGTGTGTCCTTAACTGTTGCTGACTTACACATGCTCTGGTTGGTTATTTGCTTGACAATTTGGTATAACCAATGTTGTCTTGCAGCTGCTTAGCTGCTGCATCTGCCTTCTCTACTAATTCCGCCATCTATGTCCCCTCATCCCTTCTTGCACTTCGTTTAACTTTCCGATCTTTCTTTTGGCACTCAGCTAGCAATCTCGCTTTTTTTCTTTCTAACTTTGTACTCTCTATGTTTCTCTTTACATCTTTTCTCTCATCAACGTCCATGTTTCGCTTCCTATCTATACCTTACTACCTGACTACTCATCTTACTGTGTCCTAATACTTCTTCCCTAGCTTATAAATGCATCTGTCAGTCTTACACTTATCTGTTTGCAGTCAACATCATGCTCTGTATAGTTTTATATCTTCGTTCTAAATGCTATGCTGAACTTCTTCTCGATTTCCTTGTCCTTCAGTTTTCCTACATCCAGTGTCGGTTTGATTGCCTTATTTTTTTATGCATTCTTAGTTTGAAGTTGATTCTTGTTATCACAAGACAATGATTACTACATACATCAGCCCCTCTATGTAGCTTTGTATTAATAACACATGATCTGCACTTTCCTTTCACGATAAAGCGATCAATCAGTGATTAGCAACTTTCCTGTCTGCTGACACCCACGCTGCCTTATGGATTGTTTTGTGTTGGAAAATTCTTTCTCTTAACACAAAGCCCTTTACTTCACAAAAATCACACATGTAGGTTACCCATTAGCACATATCACATTGTTATTAATGTAATTACAGAAGTAACAAACTGAAGTCTGTCAAGCCCCACCTGTATTACAAGAACTTTGTTACCGAGTTATATGATGCATAATCTTTTCTTTCCCAATGTCCTCAAACAGGATAGTGAGACTTATACGGGTGATTTTGAAGTGGGGAACGTGGAGAGGGGAGGGAAGGGGTGGGGGTAGGGAGAATCTAGCCTTGAATATCTATATAAAAAAACGTTTAGGAGGAACGGTTCTTGATAATCAAATTTTTATTTTTGAAATAATAAGGATTGTAGGAACCTCTCTCCGCATGCTCAGCGGCTATGCTTCTGTATACAGGCCAGTTCTTGTAATATTGATGTATGTGATATAGAGATACAGAAAAGTATTACATCATACATCATTTTACAAGGGTTGCTGCCACAGGCATATCCTTTAATGACCTCTACATATCGTATCTTAGTAAACAATATTTCATACAACCAAAGTCCAAAATTAATGCTTTACTGTAACAGTCAATGTTTTGAACGAGTGCCCAATTTTATATCTATTCTAGACTTTCCTATTTTGGTGTCTTGTTGATTAACTTTGTACAATTCTCGCCCTTTTTGGCATATATTGACTTTTCAACGTTCATTATAAATTAAAACGAACCGTACAATCCGCATTACTGCGTTGACATGGAAAGGGTTCTACTCTGCTACACCGCATACATTTGTACAGTGTAAGTTCATTTGGAAAATTCTTGTAATTGTATGGTTAGAAAAAGTTCATGTTATATAGATCTACGCATTGTTTAGTGATTAATTAGATATGACATATGTACATATTTCAAATAATTTTCTGTTTCATACAAAAAGTCCAGATCTGCAGGAATCAAAAACTGATAAAACTTTGATCAGGAGTAGTAATAAAAAGCTGTGTCTGGAAAATCGTTCCCGGGAAATTCCCGAAAGAAAATTCGCGCTCCTTCAAAAACGCGTTAGAACTCTAAAACATTTTATCAAAGTCCAGAAAAAAGATTGCAGACTTTAAAAAAACTTTTTTAAACTCTCCCAAAAATATTTTTTCCCCCGAATCCTCCATAGAGCTCTAAGATATTTTATCAAAGGCCAGAAAAAGATTGCAGACTTTAAAAAAAATTTGTTTAAGTCTGATTGATTATTTCATCAAAGTCCAGAAAAAGATCCAGTCGGACTTTAAAAAACTTTTTCCCATATCCCACGCGATAGAACATTTTTATCAAAGTCCAAAAAAAAGTCCGACCAATTCTTCGATTGAATTCGATAAAATCCTAGTCGCCCAATCGACCGCGCGTCAACCCTCGCACCTTCCGTTCGTCAATTTTTTGTTCGTCAATTTTCCGATCGTCAATTTCCCGATTGTCAATTTTCCGGTTGTCAATTTTCTGGTCGTCCAAAGTTGGGAAAGAATAAAAAAAATAAACCCTGAATAAGACGTTACTTATTGAAGGCTTTATTCGATTTTAATGTCGTATTTTTTAAATAAATTTTATTATCCCAATATCTAATAATATTTGGATTTACTCCTAAATATATCGACGCTCTATAAATTGATGGAACAACTTCGACATTTCCAGTGTCTACGTATTTTACGGCTACTTTTTTTTGATTTTACGATTTATTTCGTAGACGACAAAGTTTCGCGCTGACCTTCGGTACTTCCGGCAAAAGATTTTCTTCGCTTAATAATTTTATTAGTTAATTTTTTTTCTTAAGAGTGGAAAAACTTTTTAGTTTATCATTCCTAGTTATATTTTGTAAATCTGCGACGCTATGTCGTTCGAAATTTATCATTTATATATTAAACTAAATCTTTAAATAGTTTTATAAATCTTTAAATTAATAAACCACGTTCATTTTATTTCCGTCCGACTGCAGGTAAATGAATTTATCGGATATTACGACCACGTAAGCCTAAGTATTGGCCGACACATTCGCGCCAAATTGGGCCTTAACTTGAATATCGGTGGTCGTGTTTTTCATACGTTCACTCTGTTTACTCACGTTAAATACGAATAAAGGATCAAGATCTTTATAATCCGCGGGGAAAATATTAGGATTACTAATTAATTCATCCATGTGGTAAAATGTATACCTAAATGAAGCGGCATCGCCATAAGCCACGCTGAATTGTTGTTTGGTAAAATTTTGATTATAATTAGTAGTAGGATACTTTCTAAAGTTTAGCATAACGTGGGCGTTGGTTAATTTAAGGTGGTCAAATATCGACGCATTTCTTTCTTGACCGCCATCTTCATCCGTTTGAAATCCAAGAATGATATATCTAGGTCTTTCCGGAGATGACATTATACTCAATGACCAACTAAAATCTTTAGCCTTGGAAACCGAAATACTTTCGCATTGTACCATTCTATACGGCAACGCATATTTCTTTTTTTTGCTAATCGATTTGTAAAGCAAAGTTTTTAAATCGACTACAGGAAATACTTGCGGCATAAACCACGAATTTCTAGTATGTTCGATTTTACCGGCGGCGGCGCTAGAATCTTTCAATATGGCGTCGTCGTTTAAATGTCGCACCATGGCGAGAGTATGTTTCATTCCATACATGACTTTAGTATAATCTTCGCAAAAACCCAAAATATGTTGGAGAGGAATCCTAAAACTAAACGTGCCCTTACTAGTCGGAGATTCTATAATATAGTTGTGTCTACATTTGCATCGGCCGCGTGTTTGCCGGTGTCTTTATACCAACATTGATTGAGCCCTTGAGATTTTGAAAAGTCGTTCGGATATTTTAGCAGCCTCAGCATAGTAGTGGCCTTCCCAGGATTGAATACCGATTCTATTTCGTATCCGGAAAGTCGATAATTTATATTACTAAACAAGTGCATTATTCCATTATTCGTTTGGGCAACGTCATCGGCATTAGCGGCACTACCCGCTTTTTTTTTTCTTTTTCTGCCCTCGATGATTAGACAACTCTCGCTAGGATGTATAATTATATCTTGAGTTTCTATATTAATTTTCATTCTTCCGGGATTGTTGAAGTTTTTTTCTTTCGACTCGTATTCAGTATATTCGAATATTTCTTTCATAGAAATTCCGAGGTTGCCAATAATTTCTCGAGATTTCGGATTAAATATTTTAGATACTCCTTTTTCGACCGCTCTTTTTCCAGCTTCAATGGCCGCTTGTTTACCAGATCCGACGCCTTACTTGCCGAGTTTTATCGCCGTGCTTTTACCCGCACCTAAAAATTTACTTCCGACGTTTTTCACCATTTGTTTAGCCGCGTCGCTGGTAACTTTTTTGGCTAAATATTTAGCCAAGTCTTGAAAAATTCCACTACCGCCGTACGCATATTTTCTTTTAAAACCTCTGTTCGTAGAAATAATCATTTTTATATTTATACGAAGCTTTTTAATTTGTATATGCATATACATACATCTTACGAATTATTAACCATTTTTAACATGATAGCTTTGTATTGATTATTTCAAAGGTTGCCCTTTCTTTTTAATTCGTCGCAAATTGATATAATTTCGTTTGTTAATCCCGTATTTCCGGCTTCCCTGCTCGCCATCAATATTTTGAGCCTGTCTACTAACGATTTCGCGTCGCAAGGAATGATTACTGTCCTCGATAATCGAGATCCTTATTTTCCCTTTGTTTCCTTTCATATCAGCGCTAAATACGTCCTCCATTTATCAGATCTCGATGAAGCCGGTCTTCCACCTTCCGTATCATCGCGTCGCTATCGATCATTATTTCTTTGTACTTTAATTTTTGTCCTCGGGGGTTATAAAGTCACTTATCGGCACCATCATTTGAATTAATTCTCACAATCCTTTAGTTCCTCTATATATTTTTTTTACCGAAAACTATATCATCGCCCTGATTTGCGATTCTTTTTTACCGATAAAATGTTCAACATTTCCATCTTTTTCTCGAGCGTGTACGCCAAAATATGTATCCGGTTCTCTTTCTCTTTTTTTCCATTTTCTTTACTTAATGACTTAGTTAAGTATAAAGTAGCAAGTGAATGTATATGTGTAGTTCCTAACTCGGCATAATTATCATCATTGTCATCATAGTCATCGTCTTCTTCGACTTCTTTAAATTGAACCTGTTCGCCCGAGGGTTCCGGTAATCCCAACATTATTCCCGGCAATTCTCACACCCCATTTTTATAGGCAAAATTTGACTGGTTGTATTTTTAGAAAATTCTCCCAATGCCCACGTAATGGGTTTGGACGATTTAATAATATCGGCATCATTTCGAATTCCCCAATTCTTTCCCTAATATTACACGCTTGTATTTTATTAACGACTTTGGTATATTCTTTAGAAATAACTTCCAACTCCTTCATCGATTTGATTTTAAGAAAAGACATTATTTATTAATATTTAAGATTACGTTTACAAACGGTTTTTTAATCGTTTACGAGGCGTTTTTAATCGTTTACAAAAAGCGTTTACGAACGATTTTTAAGCGTTTACAAAAGCGTTTACAAACGGTTTTAATCGTTTACAAAGCGTTTATGAAGCCGTTTACAAAAGATACGTCGCCGGCGGTTTTTCTTCGTATTCGGACATTGGCGACGTCAATTCGCGCCTTATATCGTCATTGTAGTGTTTTTTTTAGCCCTAATTGTTTTTGTTTATTTTTTAAATAATTCTCGTACACTCTAAGAGTATTGGAGAATTCTTTTTTGATAATTACGTTATCGCTTAAAGCTTTAGAAATGAAATCTTCTAATAAATTAGGTTTTGATTCTGAAAGTACTTTAATTTCTTCGTGTTTTCCTATTTTTCTTGAAAATTTCTTGACTATATTCTTTCTAATAATTGAGCCGACGCCAAAACCTAAGGCGCACGCTTCGACTCCGATAGCTATCGGAATCGAAGCAATCGTGACTAGTAAAGTAATACCGCCGGTACTAAGAATTATAGAAGCGGCGTTGCATATAAAATTTATATTGTTTAATATTTTCACCCTATTACTATAGTTTTTGCTAAGATCTTTTCTTTTTTTATTTCAGATTCTATAAGACATATTATTTCATATATTTTTTCTAATCTATAACCATTTCCATAATCTTTTATTTCCATTTATTTTATTTATATTTATTTTTTAAGTAGCAGGTTTAAAAGCGGCATCTTTTTTAACATTTCTTTTACGTCGATATCCTTCAAATCTAAATTTAATAAACTGCCTCCGCTTTTCAAATATAATCCGTTACCGACCGATGAAAATCCATTTCTTTTATAAGTTTTCAAATATAATCCACTACCTTCCGCTTGTATTTTGCAAATACAGCCGCCCTTTTCCAGGTACAATCCCCCACCGGCGACGCTGTCGACGCCGCTTCCTTTCCTATTCGTAACTTTTTGGGCGACGGAACTGGCCAATCCCGATAGAGCGCCGGTGGCTAAAGCCGGAACGACAAACTTTTCCAACAATGGTAATGCCGCGGCCGCAAGACCGGTATTAAGTCGTATAATTCCCCCTTCGACTTTCATATTATTTTTCAATTGCGCTTTACTCATTTTCATAGTCGTTCCTTTTCCCTCGTTATAAGCTTTCAAAATTGTATTTCTCTGAGTATTCGTTACCCGCGATTATATCCTTGCCCTTAAAATTGCTATAATTTAAACGTATACTAACCGACTCGCCATTTTGGACCGCGACTCTTATTTTATCTTATTGACCGTCCGAAAGATTAATTTTTATTTTTACGCAATTCGACATTTTATTTATTCGATTCTTTTTTTTGTAATAATATCAATTCCCCGTAAATGAAATACAATCGTTAAAGTTTCTCCGCGCAAATTAAGTTTATCGCCGTTTTGATCGGTTACCCTTACTTCTAAAGTTTGGATTCTATCGGATATAACGGGCAAATAAATAGGAACTGTAGGGAGTTTCTACAATTTTATAACCCGGATCTACTTGCGGAAAAAATGAATAAATAATGGATTGTAGCTCGCCATTTAAGTAACTATTATAAATGATTTTCAAATTCACTAAAATACTATTCAAATGTAAAATATCTACTATATTTTCAGATTCTTGATTTTCTCCGCTGGCGTAATTCTTTTTTTATTAAATCCTTAAACTTTGCCGATGGACTTATTTTTTGTTAAAGTTTACCTTGTAATTTTCTTTTATATTTAAAACGGATTTCAGAGTATTGATATTTGGCAAGATCGTAATATACGGCTTATTTTTATCCACGTTAAAATATTTGTTGTCTTTTATTTGTTTTTAAGTCGCGGAATTTATATCATCAATACCGCAATTACCTTCGGGTAAATTAATATTATGCCAACTATCGCCGCCATCGTTAGAATACGTGAATAAAGAATTTGAATCGTCAATACTTGGAAAATAATAATACGTTTGGAGATTGACTAGCGCTATTTCGTATTTTCGATCCTTGTCTAATTCAAAAGACGGATTAAATCTCGTTTTAAAAAAAAGTATTTTTTCCGTTCATCGTGAACTGCATCGAAGTTTTCAACCCGGTATTTTTTTCTATTCTTTTTAATAAATCTATAACCATTTCATCCATTTTATCCATTTTATTCATATTTTTTTATATTTTTTTTTTACGTCAAATATCTATTATCGACGTAAGAATTGAAAGATTCTGGATATGATAGCTTTTCCATTTTACGAGTGATTTATTCTTTCCAATTTTAACAATCTCTTCAATTCTGAATTCTCTTGACTCGTCTTTTGTAATTCCGGCTCGTAAAAACTTCCGCGTATCTCTTCGTTATTATAATCCTTTAATTTATACGTTGGAGGTCGAGTACTTCGAATTTTCGAAACGATAAATGTTTCTTCGGTCCAACTGTTCAAGGCGGATGATATCCTTTTCGAATGTTTTCTTTTTCTTAGTTATCCTAACTTTATATCCCACGTTAAACTTAAAATACAAGTGTTCTTTATTTCCCCCCATTTCTGGATAAAGATTTCTCCAAACTTCATTTTCGTTCTCTTTCTCGCTGGCATTTACCGGGGTCATTTTTATCGACGAATCTTTGGTATTGTTATATTTTTCTACGAGTTTGTTTAAAATATCTATATACTTTCTAGTAGAATTAGCCGTAAAATATTCAAACATTTTTTCTTACATCGTTCTATTCCACCGTTCGACAACGTTAGAATTTTCTTAATTTTTGGTAGAATACGGGTTAATTAATTTTTTAACGACTCCATTTTAAGATTCTTCACCTTTATCTACCCACACTTTAGAAGACTTTCGACGTTTTTCATCGCTAAATATTTTCCGAAATCCTTTCGCGACCGATTTGCCGGTTTTATCCTTCAACGGGATCATCCATCCGTATTTTGAAAATACGTCGATGACGGTCAATATATACTTTATTCCATTATTGTTTGTCAAGAATTCCCTCATATCGACTATATCAGCTGCCCATATTTCATCTATTCCGTTAGCGCGAACCTTAAGCTTTTCAAATTTTCTCGTTACCGATTTATAAAGCTCATTAGCTAATTGATCGGACCACTTTAAATCTAAAGCTTTTTTTTTTCCTACCAAGGATTTAACGAATTGAGATTTTCGTTTTTGACATACGCCGCAAATTCCTTGTTTCATAATTCTTCCATTTTTCGATTCTACATATTTCTCGTTTAAAGTATTCGTATTTCGTTTTACTTTAAATATCTAAATCGATCAATAAAGACACTGTTTCATAAACCGAACTGGCGTTAGTGATGGTCGTAACAAAACTAATCTGACTGGAAGCGGATATATCAACGGAGTATCTTAGGTCATTATTCCGGATTTCTTATGGCTTCTTTGCGTAATAGTGTAATTATTTTGCGTAATCGAATCGAGTACAATTTTTACCGAAAGTGCGCAGACTAATAAGTTATCATTTTTGGCATTATCGCTTCTTACCGATATGTCACTCCTAATTATTCTTCCACTCGCCGGCAAAATATATCCGCATAATGAGTTTGTAGCCATAATACTTCCCCCTCCAAACGACCATTGATAAGAATTACTCGTTAAGCTACTTTCAGTTTCGGCGTATATCGTAATTATATTTTTCCTAGAGTCTACGTATTCTTTAAAAGCCGCATCTTTATTAGCTTCTGGAGTTCTTAAATTTGTAATCGTGCCTCCGCTTATCGGCGTCTTTTTCGTTACCGGGGTTGCCCATATCTTGTATAAAGTATCCACCCATATTTAGTCTTCCTTTTATAGTTCTTTCTTTAATGGGTCCGGGAACGCTTAATTTTGAGCTTTGCCTGTCCATCTAAATATTCTTTATTAACGGCATCTTTATCTAGAATCGGATCGCCAATATCGCGTAGTAGATTCCGTTCATTATGAGATTTCCAGTCATTTCATCGCCGGTTTTATCGAGCCTACCTCCCACAATATTATCTACGTACTTTTTCGTAGCGGTATCTTTATCGTGAAATGGTTCGCTAATATTTTTAATTTTATCTCCGCCCATTATTATATTACCGGTCATTTTGCAGCCGGCTTCATCGAGTTTGAGGTCGACGGTATTATCCACGTAAATCTTCGTAACCGCATCTCGATCGCCTTCTGGATTTTTTAAGTTATTAATAGTATTTATTCCCCCGTCTATGGTTCCCGTTATCGAATTGATGCCGTCTCTTCTTAAAAAAGTATTACAAATGTAAGTTGGGGT
This sequence comes from Chiridota heheva, assembly GCA_020152595.1. Taxonomy (NCBI): domain Eukaryota; kingdom Metazoa; phylum Echinodermata; class Holothuroidea; order Apodida; family Chiridotidae; genus Chiridota; species Chiridota heheva. The sequence continues at coordinate 29,217 of JAIGNY010000205.1, forward strand.
TACTATATTTTTACCCTCGGAAAGTAGTATAATTTTCCTCGAATTTCCAAATTTACTAACTGGCATTTTTAAAATTTATGATATACAAATTGTTAAAAGTACAATATACAAATTGTTAAAAGTATAATGAATTGACGACTCGTTGTAAGTTTTTGCCGTCGCTCATTTCTTTAAGTACGTATAAACATAAATGACCGCAAAAAACTTGACTCCTTCGCTGAACTTGCTCGCTATTATGAAAAATTAAGGCGCGCAGGTAATTAATCAGTTCTATGGGTGGAGGAAGACCGACGCTATCGAAATGATATGTTTTTACATCTCGAAACCAACAAACCCAATGAGTTCCGTTGGTTCCGTTAGTATCGTCGAGATAAATTCCACATTCAGACTTATTACTTCTTTTCGCAAGGTATCGCGTAGGAATACGCCTCTGAAAAAAGGAATATTTAATTTTTTAAGCTCGTCCGTTAATTCAAAATTATCAAGAGGTTTATTAGGTAAAACTACATCTTTAACTTTGATGTAAATCTTTTTTTTTTTTTCTTAATACATTTAAAAACTATTTATAAATTTAAAGAATGTCTGTCAATAAATTTGGAAGTTCAATAGTATCTATAACACGAGAAAAAGGTTATGATAATAATTATCTTTATCTGGCGGGAGAATGGTTGGCGATATCGATATGTAAGCTATAAAATGATAAATATTTCGAATCCAAAAATATTTTCCGACGCGGCGAGTAAATATTACGTCGATCATTTAAGCAGTTAAGTAATTTAATTACTTTAACCTACAGCAATTTTAGATTTTTTGCTGGTAGGGGCAGTATAATCGACCAGAGATGGATTATTATTCCCGGATTTGAGGATGTATTTGTAAAAGAAATCATAATTAGAGATATGTTAGATAATATCTATAATCTTGAAATTTGATGTAGATATTGACAGTAGGAGATCTGACCTCGCTATACCGCCGTTATCCCATGTTGATTAAACATTTACAGATGACCCGGAAGTCGTTTTGCAGTAACTCCGAAGATGCAGTTTTGAGCTACCTAGAATTATCAGTCAGTTTTTGGTACTGAATAATCAGATTTAGTGACGTCAAATCAAAATTACATGGCTACCTGTGGAAAGTAGAGGTGTTGAATATGTAGTGCGTGTAGAGATATGGATATTCAGCACATTTTTGCGATCAAACAGGTGCATTTAACTGCAATCCCATTTCCATCGGATGCTTTAGAGGTGAGTGGCGAGTCTGCACTTTTGGTTTTGTGAATTTCTCATAGACAGCCAGATATGGACTTGCATATAGTACCATGTAACGGCCGAAAGTTTAAATTATCGTTCAATCTTACTTTCCCACTTGTTGAGTGTGATGTTTCTTGTAAATTTAATATTTTTGTGGAACTTTCGGTTTGGGGCTCCTTATCGCAGCCTAACGTGTTGTAGTACCTACATCATTTTTTATCGTACCTATTAATACAGGAGCTTAGGGTCGAGAAGGTGCAATACTAACCATCATGCAATTTTATGCCAGTTGATATTTATATAGAGCCTAGTCTAACATTCGGGCTTAGTTTTTCTTCTTCCTGTTTTGTTATTCTTACAAATCACTCAGTTCTGTATTCAGTGTTTGCTCCCTAACGGATTACTAGTCTAGTAGTACGCTTATCATTTAGCCAGGATGACATTAGGCCTACAAGTGCATGCTAACTCTTCTTAAGACAGATTTTACATTGGCAATTTGCCATTGGGCATATCATTACTACCAGTACTAATGAATTGTCTATAGCAGTTGTTTATCTCTTGTCCTGTACATGCAGCAAGGGGTATGCCTCAGTTTCACAATGTGTCTTTTTAAATTTACATTAGAAAAAACAAATTATCTTTTTTTAGACCTCAGCCTAATAGTAGTGCTTCCCGTAGTACCGTCGAGCTGATGTCAGCCGTGTTAGTATGACTGCCGCTAGTGGTGACTGGCCGTATGGCAATCCCAATGTCAAGCTGTACTGAGGGATGTGTATAATAACTACGTAAGACCTAGTACTCCCTGTAGTACTGTCGGACTGATGCCAGCGTGTTAGTATGGCTGCGCTGCCGTTAGTGATGGCTGGCCATCCGAGGGTGCTACAAAATCCTATACCCTCCTGTACTATTTTAAGCGAGGTATTAAAAGTATAGGAAAATCTCAGTTTTAAGATCTTAATGAAAACAAAACCATTCTTCTTTTTCGCCCACAATGATTAGAATTAATGTTTGAAGCCCATTTATGTCTTCAAAAACTGTTTTTAAGGTGATTTTAGCTATTTTTATTAAATTATTTTGGATTACTTTTCTTTCCGTTAAAATTGCTGACGAGCTCTTCAAAGTACAGTCACTTCAAAACACTCATCGTGGCTATAATATTTTAGCAGGGGTATTATATTTTAGATTATTTGAGGGAAAAAATTAAGATAATACTCATAAAGTACAATTATATAATCTAAACATTTCTTGATGTTTTATATGTTTTCGCACACAGTTTTTTTTTTAGCAAAACTATTTAATAAAATTATATGAACAAAGATTTAAATGTTGTCGGTTAAAAATCAACTTGCAGTTTAGTGGATCATTCTAAAAAATGTTGCGAACATTGAATAATTAATCACAAACATGCGGTGAAAATGACGACCAAAATATGAATCTCAGAACTTTATCCCGTTGTGGTGCTAAATAGGTAAATATTTAGGGAAAGTTTTTATTGAAAACGTGTATTATTAATCTAAGTAATATAACTATATCTAAAAAGTAAGTTATTTTTCAATCATCAATTTTATACAACGTGTGAATTTAAAAAAAACAGGAATTGTACCTAATCTATAACAACCCTCGTCAGTCAGGGAGAATCCTGAACTTTTGGTGTAGTAAGAAAATACACCAAAACTTGGAGCTTCGTACTATTCATTAAGATCCATGAAGGCCGCCATTTTAAGTTGTGATAACGTTATATGAATAGGATTTTTACTAAGAGAACGGTAGTAATTGTGTAATGTAACGTATGATATATGTACATGGTATCAGCGATGACTCAGCCATCATGAAATCCTGTGTCGAGAGGGTTGTTCAAAAGGTCAACGGAAGTCTTTTGTTATTCTATCGCGAAGTCCACAATGAAATTGAAAAGTCTGCGGTTAAATCTAATGAATATCCATTGAATATCGTTTTTTTTTTTTTAAATACCCCCTGCCTTCTCATTAAAAATCCCCATTGACTTAACGTTATCACTACAATTAAAATGGCGGCCTCCATGGATCTTAATGAATACGAAGCTCCAAATTTTGGTGTATCTATCATTACACCAAAGGTCCAGTATTCTCCCCTGCAGCCCTGTCGTACGGCAATCCCAATGTCAACCTGCACTGAGGGATGTGTATAATAACTAGAAAGACCTAGAAGCTTTTACTCTCAGATGATTCCCAAGTTACCTCAGATGAATCTTATTTCAGTTCCAATGAATCAGATCATGGCCCCAATGTTTTAAGAGATATCAGTGTGGCTGACAATGATGATTGCGAGGAACAAAATGACTTTGAAGAGGGAGTTGGAGTTGAGATAATTATTGATTCTGGTGATCTTTACAGTATCATCTAAGAGTTTCCCATGAGTTAGAACCTAAATATTATATTTTGGAAGGCTTATTTTGTACATGCAATTCATGGTTTACGTTTTAAAATGTTATCTAAATGTTACTGTATCGGGTATCAATTTTATAAAACTGTAGATTAATGGAAACCATGAATTTTAGTATTGAAATTGTATTAAAATGTTAATGTGTATATATGATGGGCAATGCAAAATGGATCCCATCAGAAATTATTTTCCCTATGAAGTAGAAAGCACAGATTAAAAGTACTTGCCTGCCTTTTATTGACTTTCAATTGCCTTTGTTTGAGACATTGTATTGTGAGGCTTACTAAGTGTTTTTACTAATAGCTTTTACTTCTTTTTTTTATTTTAAAAGCTTTACCATACTAGTAACTGTGTACTTTTAGAGACATATAATATTTACCACTTTTGATCCCTATCTTTTACTTTATATATCATGTGTGTGCCAAAGATCAGTATGTTTTTCATTTGCCATATCTGATGCCAGTACAAATGCCTGCCTTAATGTACAGTGTATTCATTTTCTTTGTTTAAAGAATGCATGTGTGTGATACAAATTTAGAAAGAATAAAGTTTTTTAAGAACAGTCATTATATTAATCTATTATTTTTACAGGTACCAAAGTCTTTTCTTGCTGTTTTCTTTATATATAGAACAAGTTAACCATTCCAGCAAGCAGTAACTTACGTGCCAATGATGACTTGTATTCTTTCCACTAATCCCTTGAGCACTTTCAAGTTTGGCTCATATATATAGTGTGTAATAGTTTATGTACAGTATGATTTTGTTCTCATGATTACTCAAACATTTTTTTTATTTTTTTTATTTTCACAGGTACATATGCATCAGTACAGTGATGGATGAATGCTAAATACTAAATAGTTTTTTTTTATTATTTTTAACCAAAAAACTATTACGAACTCTTTTTAGCAGCCATTGGTAAGTATGTCAAAGTGAAAATGTCATGACGCCTGTCATTTCATTAACCATTGGTGGGCTTTTATTGAATGCCACTCTGCCCCCCCCCCCCACCCCCTCCTCCCTTCCCAAGATATTGTATGATCTGCTACTGTTTTTCATTGAGTGATCAGTTAGTAGCATTGAAGATAAGTGATGTCCAGTTTAAATCCTGAAAGTGAATTTACTGAAACCAGGGGCCGTCCAGATAGTGCATTCACAAATGAGTGCCATGGGTCCTGCAAGTGGCTATGGGCATGGACAAATTTAATAAGTGCTGGAGAGCAGTTAGCCTAAAAGACTATTGTTTGCCATATACATTTAGTTGGATGATGTCTTCATTATTTATCATTGAATTGCGGATGTTTGTGGAGAAGTTGTGAAAAGTACAAATAAGTTTGTCTCTCCAAATGTAATTGGCTGGTAAAGAAAACATGTTATTCAAGTGATAAAGATGTTACAATCAGTGTCTTTCTTTCTTACTTGTACCTTGGGAGGACACAATTGATTACTTTTCTATGGACAGGTTTCAAGTTGTTTACAAAGAGCTGTAAATTCAGAATACAACAACTTTTAAATTTTCTTGTACCTGACCTGACCTGCCCATAAATTAATTGGTCACAATAAAGTGAGTTGGTGTGTACAATAGCCACATGAATGTTAGTTTTTTAAAAGTTATTTTGTAATGCTGTGTAAAAAAAAAAAAAAAAAACGCTGTGTAAAACTGTAGTATGTTTGCAGTGTTGGTAGCGACTAACAGCATAATATTTGTGCTCTTCATGTTTGTACCTTTTAAACTGTACAGTTTATTTTTGACATATACTAGCTATGTACAGTTTTACAACTATAAATGTACATATGAACAGTAAAGAATGAGAAAATGTGTCTATTTTTCTAAGAAGTACCATGATTTATCACTTGTGAGCTTCCTGTGCAAAGTAGTCATAGTATAAAGTTTTGCCTTGTTTGTATCTGTCTGGTTTTTTATTTGTGTAAGGTGGAAAGTCCATTATATTGTATGTATTAAAGACTGGGTGACATATATTAAAGCCGGTTTGGGTTACATATATTGTTTTATTAAAGACTGTCTGGGTGACATATACTGTATATATCTAAGGCTTCCTGGGTGACATATTGTATTTATTAAAGACTGGGTGACATATTGTATATATCTAAGGCTGTCTGGGTGACATTGGTTTCATTCAAGACTGTCTGGGCGACATACTGTATATTGTCTGGGTGACATATACTGTATATATTTAAGGCTGTCTGTGTGATACGAGGAAGTGCCATTCATTTTAATTTTATAGAAGTGACAGATTTTTTTATATTTATAACAAATAATATTAAAGGAACTTACAGTAATACACACTTGATGTGGAGTCTTTTTGCCAGCTGTTTATATTTATATTGTGTATTGATAGACTTACATAAGCACTACCTATTATTCAGGTTAACTTGATAAAGATGTATTTTTATTGGTTCTTATTTTGTTGCATTTGAAGATAACAAGTGTTTTTTATTGTTTAATCTGTCTCCATTGTGTCTTATTTATTGCTTTTCTTAAATCAAAGTATTCCAAAGGTGGATGTAAGGATGGTCAATCGAGGTCATTAAGTCATTGAAGGTATTGGTGTGCTAATTTTACTTCTGTATTGTTTGAATCAATTTCCAGTGCACCCATTGTGGTTAACCTCATCCTGAATTCACCTTTGAAGTATTTTGAGCTTTTTTCTGTAGCTGTTTTAGCATTGTGTTGGCAACCTTGTTTAAGCTATAAACTGACTGGAAAAAAAAAAAAGAAGATAATTCTTTTGGAACTAATGAAACTGATTAAAAACTTCTTTTTGAAAGTTCCCATCCTCATTGATTTTTCAGATGGTTATTTAGCCCAAAGATTCAGGGTCAAGCCTGAACCAAGTCACACCACAGACTAGAAAATGATACCTGGTGCTTCATTGTCTTGTGGTGGGCATCCCAAGGAAAGTGGGTGTATATGCAAAGGTTTATGGGGAGAATAATTTGTTCTATGTGAAGTATTGCCAAGTAATATTTCCTCTCCTTTGTTTCGCCTATTTCCCACCATTTCAACAAGGATTTTCCCTCTCAACCTCTCAAAAAGGACTGGGAATGGCTGAAACGCCCACCCTTTTCCTTGTAATTTCTGGACCTTGACATCACAGTTCGACCCTTCTCACAATTGTCCCCCCTCACCTTTCCCTCCTCACCCCTTTCCCCTCACCCATCACCACCCCTCCCCATCACCCCCTCCCCATCACCCCTCCTTCATCACCCCTTCCCCTCCCCATCACCGCCACACTCATTTTTTTTAAGGCTGGCTGTGTCATTTGCTTCTGATGTTATCCATTCGTTACTATTTTGCAAGAGGAAAAGATAATGTATCCTGCGGACCAAGTACTGAAGGACAACACCATGGATTACTTTGACGTTACATTTTGTGTTTTATGAACAAATACCGAAGACAGTGGAGGAATTGAATGGGAGATGAGAAGCAATATCTACTCCTGCCTCAGTTGGACTTAATTTCCACACCCACTTTTGATCTAACAATTTTTGCTAAACTGCCAAAATGCATTTGTGTACCATATATGAGGGTCGAATCCAGGCGCGGACTGACACATAAAAATATACCGGTCCAGGTAAAATGACCGGTGCCTTCGTCTGACCTTACCACGCAAAAAATGATAAGTGTCATAATGTTTATTCGTTCATTTGCATGAAGCATACAAATATTTTTGTTTTATTTCCTGAAAAAAATTACATTAGCTAGTCCAATGGGCCAGCGGCCAAACTCAAGTTATGGGGGAAATGTCGATCAGCGTGTTGGGACCGGCGCCTTGGACCACTGGTCCAGGGTCAGTTGACCAATCTGCCCCTGGTCGAATCCATAACTTCATAATTATTGCAAGCCCAGTTGCAAATAACACATTACAAACTATGAACTGTCCCCCTTCTCGTCATGTTCTTAAACCCATTCTTCTCTTTTTTATTTACTATCTCATCCAATTTTTCTTAACCCCACCGACTGAACCCCCATATAACCTCCAACCCAAATTTACCCAACCTTTATTATGTCTTTTTTATTTTATTTAAAAGCTTAGCTTATTTGTAAAGTGTTCACCATACTTCTAAAATGTACCAGGAAAGTGTCATTTGAGATGTACTGTTTTATCCGAACTTAATTTGCCCTTCTCAATCGTTTTCAAATAATTGAATCTCCCAAATTGAGTGTTGGAACCAGGCTTCTCCCGCAATTGCACTGATAGAACCAGTGTACTCCCGCAACTGCACTGATAGAACCAGTGTAGTGATGAATAATATTCAAATACCTGCTCATATATGTTAAATATTCAGCGTTCAAAATGGCGACCATCACACGCGTGTTTAACGTTCGAAATCTGCATGCAAACGTTTTGTGAACTACCGTTCACAGCGTAACTGTCTAGTGTCGATTAGTTTTTTGTGTCAAGAAGTAAATTTCCTACAATTTTAGCTATGAAATTCTTTTGTTGATTTTGAAAAAGTCAATTTAGGCCTAATTTTTGACCATCGGCCGATACGTTCGATCGGACTAGTGGTAGGTCTTGACCTTATTTTTTTCAGTTGTATATCAGTATACATAAGGGTAAGGCTGTTCTGTGTTTGCTTTGATGATATTTCTTCATAAAGTTTCAATCATTTAAGTTAATTTGACTTATAAAGGGTGAAATTTTGCTCGATGTTGTGCCGTACATTGCATTTGAATTTCGAGCCAAATTCAAAATTGTATGACGTCCGCAATGTTTAAAGTTTTCAGGTCAAACGAGGTCAGATTTCCGACTGTTGAATTAGATAGTTTTTACTTAACATTGGGAATAGGTTGAGTAATCCCCTATTCTTAGCTGAAGCCGAACTATTTATAAACAAAGAGTATAAATTAGAAATAAGAAAATCTCGCAATAAAAATACTATAAAACCTTACCGGCGAAACTAGCGATGGAAGCGTAACAGTCGTAGTTCAAAACACGATTTCTAAGGAATATAATACCAATCAAATAGACATTCCGCCAAATTATGGAGCCGCGAGAATTTCCCTAAATGGCGTTAAGATGCGTCGCGAAAACGGCGATGAATTTGATATTATCTTAGGCGATGGTAATACTAGGGGATTTAATCAAATTTTTAAACGATCGTCGAATCCTTTCAGTACGGAATATCTTATACCTATTTTTGGTCCTATTATTTATGAATCATCTAATGAGATTCTAATATCGAATAATATTTTATTTAAGAAAAAAACAAAAATAATTATTCCCCCGGGGGCGAGAAATCATCATAATTTTTAATAGAAATATTTTCGGATCGAAACCAGAAAATTCTATAGAAATTTTACTCAAGATAGCGGCGGAAATATTATTTTGCAAAAAGGAAAATAAAATTAAATGATTTTTCATTGAATTTAAAACTTTAGTCATTTCGATAGAAAAAATAAAAATTATAACTCTGACTAACGTAACAAATAATAAAAATCATTACGTAGTCGATATTCCATAATACGGTTTCATAGCCGTCTCGAGGTCCGCGGACAATAATACGAGTTCCAACGTCGATTCGGTTCCTAGACAAATGGATTTGATCGCTATCTGGCTATCGAGCATTTACAAAAACATTTTCCAATGTCTATCGCCTCTTTTTGGCGCGCAGCGTCAATTGAATCTATTAATCTAAAGGTTGTCGCGTCGATAATTTTTCGACGGGGCGTGTCGTTTAAACAATGTTCCATTCCAAAATGATTAAAACGTCTCACAATATTTTGTTCCAGATATTTACGACATTGTCTAATCACGACGTTGAATATCCCAAAAAGGTTCTCGTCGTCGTCGGTCGCATTATCGCTCAACGTGATGGGAAAAATGAAAATAATAAAAAGTTTTTCCAATTCCCAAACATGTCAAAATATTCAGTAAAATCACTAAGGGTGCGCGCAGATTATTGGTTAAACTTTTTTTTTAATTCTCTCGCCTTGTGGATATTCTCCGGTTCGACGAAATGGATGGTAATATTTTCGTTTTTGTTAAAATGTGTAGTTCCATTTTATTACATTGTTTTCCGTTTTTTTTTTAAGTAACAGACTTTTCTTTTGAATGGAATGATTGTTAAAAAAAAAAAATTATGAATAATATACCTGTTAACAATTTTTAACGAAATTTTTATCTTCCGATAAATGCCAATGTCCATACGCGAGAGTATGTTTTTTATCTTCCCTGATAACTCTCTTATCGTCGTTCGGACAAAGAGCTACTTTATTAACTTCTCCGGTAAAAATATCGTATTTATGACTTAATATTGTATTCATTTTTCTCATCTCTTGAGATTTTCCCGTAAATAAACAATTTTATAATCTTCAAAACTTATATTATTTTTTATTACGGATTTGTTAATTCCCTTACATTTCTTTTCGTCTTTCCCTTCTAGCATCTTAAAGGCATACTCTTTTTGGCGCAGACCGACATACTCTACGATAATATCTCCCCCGGCCTCATTTTTTAAAAAAAAAAAAACACCCACAACTTTTTTATTGACTCCATATTTTAAACCGGATGGGTGATTTGCTGGAAAACTACTATTATCAAAAAATCTTTCTACATCCAGAGATATATCTTTATAAAAATTATCGGTTTCTATCTCGTAAAATAGAGAATCCGTATCGGTGAATAAAAGTCTTGCTTTTGAGTCACATTTCTTTAAAATATAGTCGTAATGAAAATTGTACATGAAAGTTTTACTCAAATCTAAAATAGACATTCCTAAATAAACCAGCTTATCAAATACTACGTTCGTCCTTTTCATGTGGATCGTGATTAAATTTTCGCTAAAAATTGTACAACGTTGATAATTCGGTTTCTTGGTGAGCTTCATGGCTGCTTTCTCGGAACTTACTAATCTAATATCTTTATAATATTTTCCATAGTTTTAACAAATACGAAATTATTCATGCCCCTGAGGAAATCTTTTTTCGAAATCATTTTTACATCGCGCCCTAAAATTAGTATTCTAATCAATATACTCTTTTAAGCACGACCTTTCGTTAAATTTAATTCCGTTGTGTATCTTTAAAAAATCTAATTCTAGGCGAAGGTAATTTTTAAGAGCCTCGTGGTGAACGACATATTTCGTTTATTCATCAAGTTTGGAATCAAGTTATCGACTTTAATGACGCGTTTTGTTTCAGGGGCTAAAGGATAATCAATATGGACGACGTGAAGGCTCGTCGGATATTCCAAATCTACTTCGAGTATAGACGGATATTTTTCCTATTTCTCTAATTCTCTTCTTTTCATCCACTCGAATCCGTCGGTCGAAAGAGATTCGCTCATCGCTCACCCGTATAAATTATTAGCGTCGAGATCAATTAAATGTTTACTCAGTAAATCTTCGTCGTATTTTTTGCCCATATACGAGTTATTAGCTTTCCCGTATCTATATTCGAAATCATCGAAATACCGCCCCTGGTTTCTTTTTCAAACATCAACAGCATATCCAGATCGTAAAGCAATTCTAGTTTTACGTCAGTTTTTTTTTTTTTTTTTAAAGCCGCATTCCAAGCTATTCTGGGCGATGTATAATACCACGCGGGATCTAAATTGTAACTTGTTTACATACGTCCCGAAAGTTTTCAAAAACGTCTGCTAGTAATACAACATCGCTTATAAGATATAAGTTGTGATAATCTCTCTTTTTTCATCTTTAAGAGCTCCCCAGACGTTTTGAGCGTGTTTATAATCTTCATCGCTAATGTATACGTCGTATGATCTCGAATAAAAAGCGCTTTTTGGCGGTAACACGACGTTGTCTAATTTTTCTAATTTATCGACTGTTATAAGGATAAACTCCTTTTCTTAATACTAGATCTAAAATCTTACCTTTAAAATATTTTTTAACGTTTACACATTTGTTCCCGCCAAGATTATCTACCAATTTTGATAATGCAGAAGGCATAAATTTAAACCTATCTAAAAATCTATATGCTCTTTTCCGTTTTTATCGAGAAAAATCTACGGATATTTGTTTTGAGAAACTAATATAATTTTCATCGTTATCAGCTATACAAGATATGGCTCCCGATCGTACTCCCAAACTTTTTATAAATAAATGAACGTCATATCCGGATAAATTGTAAAAAAATATGGGGATAAATTTAAGTTTTGTATACTCTAAATTACATTTATTATGCGCGGCCCCTCTATATTTGCCGGTAAAATAATAGTGATCTCTAACTTTTCTATTTGAATAATCGTCCGAAATAAATTTATCTCGACAAATCCAAAAAATATTTTATTCTTGAAAATTAATTTCATCTTCCTCCGTAAAATCATCGTTTTTTTGTATTTATATATAATTGTTCTACCTCGTATTCTAAGGCTGTCCATAAACTAATTTGACTAATATTGTCGTCTTCTTTTGTCTTCGTATATTGAATCAATTCATCATCTTTGCCATTAAAACTTTTAATATAAAAACAAATTCCCGATGGGTAATGTTTTTGATATTGATTCGTATAACTATTTCTCGGATTTGGCTAGCACAAATCTATTTTTTCAACGAACGATTCAAAATTGGCGTAAATTACGAAAGGAACTTCCATAGATCTATTAAAAAAATTTAAAAGATAAAACGGTTTCTTTTCCCGGAAGTACCGTTTTAACCGCTTCTTTTAAACTACAATATTCGACATGCTTATTTAATGATTTTTCGGATAGAAAAGAATTTAGACATCTGCGACAGTAATACCTTTTAGAATTCTTTTTGCTCACTTGAGCCGATAATAATCTACTTATATTTTTGATAAGGCAGTAGTGTTGTTTTTCTTCGTCCGAAATTAAAAGCAAATCTACGACGTTTTCCCTCGACGAATATTCGCTTATTCGCAACGGATATATTCCTTCATTTCGGTATCCGTATACCTTTATCGAATTAGACTCGTTTTGTTTATCAAATTTGCTTATTGTTTTTAAATCGACCGGAAATCCTACGTCCTTTCAATTAAAATTATCGCTTTGGGTTAAAAATTTCGTAGTCACTTGTTGAGAGTTTTCTTTAACCAGGCAGCCAGGTATAAAGCCCTAGTAATGCACAATTTAAAACATTGATCGTCGTAGTTTTTAGAATTAATTATCGCCTTTTTCAGAGAAAGAAATTTCGGAAGACGAATAAAACAAGAACCTGTAATTGGCTAATATTTGACTAGGTGAATTTCTAAACTTCTGATAGATTTAAATCTTCATCCACTACCTACAGACCTAGTCTCTGAAAAATTGTCAATTGTTCTAAAATTTCGTCCGCCATCTCTTCGTATATTTCGTTAATATTAGTACTGACCAAATTAAAATGAATACTCGAATACAAATCTGCGAGAACCACATCATTAGTATTATCCACAAGATTAACTTTTTCCATATAACATTTCAAAATCATTTTTACTTTTGTTTCCGATTTATTTTTAAGTAATTCTAAAATATACAAGTTTGTCGCGTTTAAAAAAGATGTAGGATCATAACCCGAGATACCATCGTTTGTGTATCGAGTTGCGAACACTTACTTAACGCAGATTCGCTTTCTTTTAATCGAAAATTATTCCTATTTAGATTTAAACTTGTAATCTTTATTTTAGATGATTTTTGACCTAAATCTATTTGCGCGTTAATTAATCAATAATTAGCGCGTTCTAAAAGTTCATCGTACTTGGAGGATACTTTACTTTTTGGTTTTGTTAAAAGTTTCGTTTTTAAAATTGGATCAGAATCAATTTTTTTAGGTAAACCATTGTTGCGTTCTAAAAGTTTTTCGTACTTGGAGAATGGCTTCCTTTTTGGTTTTGTCGGTTTTAAAATTACCGGCTTAAAAATTGGATTAAAACTATTTTTTCTACGTAAATAATTGACGCGTTTTAAAGCTCATCGTACTTGGTGGATACTTTACTTTTTGGTTTTGTTAAAATTTTCGTTTTTATTGGATCAGAATCAATTTTGGTATGCGTATAACCTATGCGTTTTACAAAAAAATGCCCCCATTTCGGCAATTTGTCCATACCCGCCAATCTTAGCGGTCTAATTTTTGATTTCGTCGGTAATTTGCTTTTATCTTTTTTTTAGCTGGTTCTTGTGTAGAATCATTTTTTTTAGCATATAATCATTTTTTAAGTATATTATTATCGCGTTCTAAAAGTTCTTTCGCCCATTTCTGCGCCCATTTACTTATTGGTTTTGTAGGTTTAAAAATTGGCGTTTTTAAAATTGGCGCAGAAATTTGCGGAATTGGTTTACCCAAAATACGTTTTTGAGTTGACATTATTTATTATATATAAATATTTTATTTCTTTAAACCATTTATAAAAAAATTATATATATATTCTTTTTATTATTTTGTTTATTAATTAATTTTTTTGAATAAAAAAAATCAAATAAAGCCTTCAATAAGAAACGTCTTATTGAAGGTTTTTTTTTTATATTCTTTCTGCCTCGACCGACGATCAGAAAATTGACGAGCGGAAAATTGACGAACGAAAAATTGCCGAACGGAAAATTGACGAACGGAAGATGCGAGGGTTGACGCGCGGTCGATTGGGCGACGGGGATTTTATCGAATTTAATCAAAGATTATTTTTATTGGCCGGATTTTTTTGGACTGATAAAAATGTTCTATCGCGTGGGATGGAAAAAGTTTTTTAAAGTCCGACGGGATCTTTTTCTGGACTTTTATGAAATATTCTATCAGACTTTAAAAAAAGATTTTAAAGTCTGCAATCTTTTTCTGGACCTTGATAAAATATTTTAAATCTCTATGGAGGATTCAGGAAAAAATGTTTAGAGGAGTTTGAAAAAGTTTTTTTGAAGTCTGCAATCTATTTTCTGGACATTGATAAAATGTTATAGAGCTCGATCGCGTTTTTGGAGAAGCGCGAAATCTTTTTCGGGAATTCCCCGGGGAAGATGTTCCAAACCCAGCTTTTTATTACTACAATTTTCTGTTCCATGCAAAAAGTCCAGATCTGCAGGATTCAAAAACTGATAAAACTTTGATCAGGCATAACTCAAAAGTTAAAAGTGTTTTTTCTTTTCAAAATTTTAACAAATAAAGACATTGCGAGAACCGTAAACAATGAGATAGAAAACAAGTAAGTGTTACAAGGTTTGGTATTTGTTTCAAGCAGGCAAGTTCCCTGGATTTGGGACCATTAACATTTAATAGGCTCAATTTACTACTATAGAATAATAATACAGTATTTTCTGTGCACAGTACAACAATATGATTTGCTAGTGCTTTCGGCCAGATCGACTGTGAAATCGTTGAATAACTCGAGGGTTTGTTACAAGGACGTTTGCTAATGTAAACCCTACCCTAGGGCAAACATATCAAGAAATAAATTTACGATTAGATACAAAAATCTTATTTTTATATAAGTGTCTTCCCTAATTATTTGTTATGCAACTTATATTATGCTGCAAAACATCATTCGTCATGTTTGTGACACATAACATACACATTTGGTACATACAAACCCAAAACGAGAAAAATGACGACCACAATGTTGTAGTAACTCAAATGCAAAATACACGAAAAACCTTTCGTAGGGCACACACGAATATCGTATCAATGGAAAGTGATAATCTTCAACTTCCAATTTAAAAATAATTCAATAATCTAGTCAAGAGCATGGCAGAATAGCATGCTCTTGACTGGATATATCACGCATATTAAATTTACCCTTCCTACTTATGTGTTTTCGGGTAGGGAAATTGCACAATTTATGGTAACAGAAAAGGAAAGATTAAATTTTAATTTAACTTTGGTTTTTGACCAGAAGAATGCATCCGGGACGTAATTGATCTGTTTATTCATAAGTTGGTTCAAGGAGCTCTCGACCGAAAAAAGAGGACGTCTTTTTTTGTGATAAGTTGTAGGCATTGCGTCCACATCCAATCAAATCTCGCGATCCGTTTTTTCATGGATTTTATCTCAATGAAATTGTGTTCATTTCCAGAGTGCTCTCAAACATTCACTGTGTGTGTGTGTATGTGTAACTTCTGCACACTTTATACGGTACGTTGTGTACGTACTATGGTGACAAAATTATAGGGCCTACGTTAAACATAAAACTTGATATTTTTAGCCGGTGAAGAAGCATGGGCCTAAGTGGATTTGGCTAATACTGTAGTTACGTGTGAATATGAGTATTGGACTGTAACGTGTTATTCACCCCTTTTCAAAATATCATGTCCTAATTTTACACTTGCCTAATGACACTGCTAAGACTAAACGCAAGAACTCATCGCTGAAGTATTACCAAATGACCATTTAAATTTTGTCCAACCATGAAAATAGCAAAGTTTTATTAGGTGACCACATTTACAAGAAAAACTAGTAACGAAATCAATTTCCGGTAAATTTCTTAAGTCGTAACAACCGGCCGATTTCGCCACACACCTCGGCCTATGTGCATGATCGCTAGCACAGCAAATCTATGGATATTCAAATCCAAAGAGGCTGTATGATTGTTTGTGTGTAAAACACGCACTGGATTATCTTGGAGACTCCAATCAATGACGCTCTCACTTTTTGGTTCAGTGTTACTGTAGAATGGGTGACGCGCTCCGCGAAAGCTCTAAATTTGGTACTCTGGCGAGTCGTTACTGAAGAATTCCGCGCGACACGCCCATTAACAGGGCATGAAAGATTCGCGCCCTTACATCAGCGATGTTCTGATGTGGAAAATCGAACATCTGAAGGTCACCAAAAATTCACGCATGACTGCAACCACACTCCATACATACAGTGTACAATTATACATACATTGTACGTACAGAGTTTATTTCGGGAATGATTTAAGCCTGACACAGCGTGTACACTATTTAAGAAATATTAAGTAAGAGCGCTGCGAGTGTCGAGCAATGTCATAGATGTCGGGGCACAATATTGGCATGGTAAATGCAGACTGAAATGTTTAAAATGATTCAAAAACTTTTGTTTTCCTTTTAAGCTTTTAGATTATAATTCTTAAGTACTAATGATAATCAACCTATGAAGCATGTAGTTTATTTGCACCTGTTATGATTTTTAGCATTAAAAAGGAATGGATTTTTATTTTTTTCAAATTAAAAAAAGGGTTACTTCTTATGAATTTATGAATTCAGTAGAATTCATTGTTTGAGCTTGTTCTGATCTTGCCTGTAAAATACATAATGCTGAACCTTGTATAGACTTATATCATTTAAACAGCAATATATTAGACATCTACGTTATGTTTTTTTACGTAGGATGAAACACTTAAGGTCATTTAATCTTTAAAGAATGTAAGTCTTCTGGTTGGGACAGCATAACAAATAAAGTAATAAAATATGTGCGCTATGATATTATTGCGATCCTTGTGCATGTCATTAGTTTGACTTTTGTCTGTATACTAACGAATTTTCTTTTCGTCTGAGGTCGAATTAGTTCAATTATTACGGCCATCAAAGGGATCATTAAAATTATTGCCCTAACTCACTTTTGCCATTTTTATCTTAAGTATGTGAAAGACTTGTTCATACAATGTTATATGGGATCATAATGAAATATTAATTATTTCATTCAAGCCAGTTTAAAAAAAAAAAAAAAAGTTCTACTCGACATTTGAAATTTCAAAAATTATCGGAGTCCAGAGTTGTTTGTTAGTAAGAGCCTAACGATGGCTGATTTGTTGATGGAAAGATGCTGGTGTTCATGTAAACTGTTTGTTGTTGTAGCAAGCTCGATCTAATAGTAACAAACAGAGCAGATCTTGAAATTTCATGAGTTAAGAACTTGACAAATCGATGAAAAATGTATAATGGTAACACCAATTTTCATATTTGACATCTGTATCTGTCTTATCCCCTTCAAACGTGCACCTTTACACATACTTACCCATCCATACGGCACGAAGCTCCATTCGCACAAACCTTTGCCTAATAACTGTGCCATCCTGGGATTGAACCATTACATGACACTCCCCCATTATTCCCATTATCATACTATGTGTCTCATCTGAGATTAATTCTATATGAATCAAGTAATCTGTTAGATTCCAAGAAAACACCATAGTTCCAAATTCGTCACACTCGTATATTATTGAGTGTGAAATTGAAGTAACATTTGGATGTACATTTATTGAACTTATTCACCACCATCCGCAAGAAATATTAAACGCTATGCATATTTTATTCCAAATAGGATTGCAAAGGTTAAAGCCGATTTTGTTGTGCGTGACAAAGAGATACAGACAAGTGTTAACTTGTTTTGTAAGTATTAGTGATACATATCCTTAAATGACCTCTTCCTTCAAATCAAACAGAAACATAATGATAACAATCAATATCTATATAACTTTGGTACAATGGTAAAATGAATATTATACAAATAGTTACGATTAAATATCATTTTCTTATCTTATCAGTCTGTTTGGATAGCTATTGTATAGCTGATTAGAATACTAATAAGTTATATTTTAAATACCATATATGAGTTATACTTACGGGCAGTACTTACAATCATGGATCTCAAACCTCCAGTCTAGTATTCACTTCACTATGCGATTAGAGGAAAGGTGTCAAACAACATTAACAACACCATTCGTCTATATATATGCTGATAATTCCTCTATCGAACAATATATTTTTGACTGTTCCTCCCTTCAAAACGATATATATATATATATATATATATATATATATATATATATATATATATATATATATATATATATATATATATATATATATATATATATATATATATATATATTTATATATATATATATATATATATATATATATATATATATATATATTTATATATATATATATATATATATATATATATATATATATATATATATATATATATATATATATATATATATATATATATATATATATATATATATATATATATATATATATATATATATATATATATATATATATATATATATATATATATATATACATATCTATATATATATATATATATATATATATATATATATATATATCTTTTTATATATATACATATATTATATATATATTTATATATATATATATATATATATATATATTTATATATATATTAAATGTATATATATATATATATATATATATATATATATATATATATATACATTTATATATTTATATATATATATCATATATATATATATTCATATATATATATATATATATATATATATATATATATTATATATATATACATATTTCTATATTTATATATATATATATATATATATATATTTATATGTATATATATATATACACATATATATATATATATGTATGTATATATGTATATATATATATATATATATATATATATATATATATATATATATATATATTCACATATATATATATATATATATATGTATACATCATATATTTATATATCATATATATATATATCATATATATATATATATTTATATATGTATATATATATATATATATATATATATATATATATATATATATATATATATATATATATATATATATATATATATATATATACATATATATATATATATATTTATATATATATATATATATATATATATATATATATATATATATATATATATATATATATATATATATATATATATATATATATACATATTTATATATATATATATATATATATATATATATATATATATATATATATATATATATATATATATATATATATATATATACATATATATATAAATGTATATATATATATATATATATATATATATATATATATATATATATATATATATATATATATATATATATATATATATATATATATATATATATATATATATATATATATATATATCTATATATATATATAAAATCTTAAGTGATTATTGTTTATAAGATTTTCCACAATATTGTTGAAATTCTAGTGATTCTCAACTTAACTCCCACCCAAATTTGTATGGAGAAAACCTAGTGTGAACCTCAAAAGGTATTCACCCACAACTAACACTAAAATATTTTTTATTCAGTTCAGTTTCCACAACCTGGAACAACCTCTGCTGTTTATGCTCCTAGCGGTATAACAACTTTAAAAGACGCCGTTTCATGAACTAAGTTTCTGTTGCCCTCTCCAATACTTCTAGTTAACTTTTTTACTTTTTTCTCTGGCTTTACTTTTTTTACTCCTACTTCCTTATACGAAGGTGTTCAGTTATACTATTCTAGCTGTCTATGGTTCTTCGAACACTAGAAGTGAAAGTCAAAACAATACTCGGAAAATAAAATAAGGAAATCTCGATGGCCGTAATGAGCCACCGTAGAATAAAGGGAGGGGGGGGGAGGGAGGGGGAGGGGGGAAGGGGGGACCGATTATCCTAGAAAATAAGATTCAGTCTGGCCGACCGAATTTCCAAGGGGATTTTATTTCCTATTACCGGCAGTAATGCTACAAGTAGTACCATTGAATGAACTAACAATGAAGTAAATATAGGTCTCCAGATATTGATGAAAATGAATTTTGTGATAATGACGGATATGAAATAGGCGTACTGTTGAATTATTTTTCACTTTTAAGTTGATATACGAATAAGATCATTGCAACTAAAAAAAGTATATTATTTGTTGTCAGGTTAGCATCTGTAAATCTTGTAGCAAGTATATCATATACGAACTTTTAAATGTCAAGTTTGAAATGCTGGTTAATAAGTCTCTCTTAAAGATTCAAGTAAACATATTACATTTTATTTATTTCAGGTAAATTTGATTGAAGTGTTCCATATAATAAAGATGGCGACAATAACTGCAGTAATTTTAGGCGTTCCAATGATTGAAAAAGTGGCAAGTTTGATTTGCGACAGCATACACAGCAAACGCGAAGTAAGTAACTAAGTGAAATTATTTCTCTTGTAAAAGTACACAGTTGGAAACACATTTACGTTGATATAATTTCAAATAAGCTGGCTATAGATGTACAATATTATTGTTAAAAGTCCTTGGCAAGCGTGCTACACGCATAAAACGTAATGGGACCTGCGCCCCAACACCTCAAATAAGATATCTGGCAGATCAATGTTGACAGGGGGTAGCTTAATTTTTCTGATCAACAAATCTTGATAAAGCGTGTATTCCTTATCTTTTGAAAATATTCTAAATCAATTCAAACAACTTTGAAGACATTTCCACAAAAGATGATATATCCATATTCTTCCGTTATCTTTCGTAGTAAAAATGGTATGTCAAAAATAACTTGATATCTTCATGAAGTTAAACCAAAATGGTCCGAGAAATACTGTTTATGTTATAAAGATAAAGTTTCTTCATTTCTTTTATCACGTCCAATTAATGCTAATTGTTTACGAATATTGGTAAAATTTTCCATTAAAAAAATAAATAAAATGCAATTGTCAAACCTCTGATATTGCAATGGAAACTTTGGCAAGAAGAATTGAACATCAATAGTGATCTTTTTTATAGATATAAATCTTTTGTACAGCGAATGGTTTGTAAGTTTTGTCCAGTATCTATAAGTGTTGTCATTAGGAATCCCATCATTATTTTGTCTGAAAGGAATTTCTTCAAAAATTTGTTCTGCCATTGCTTTTTCTTTTTTGTCTCCTCTGGGAATGCTAGAATTATTATGTTATTACTCCGGCATTGAACCATTACTTCATTAAAATATTGTAGTATAATTCCAAGCTGCCACATGATTGTTTATTTTATCAGCAAACTTTCTCAAAACAATTAGGCTTATTAAATTCATATTCGTACGAGATAATAACAATTAAATGGAAAATTCCATATATTTGAATTTATTGAACACTTATTCAATATATATGTATATATCTATATATATATATATATATATATATACATATATATATATATATATATATATATATATATATATATATATATATTTATATTACATACATATAGCCTACTCAACTATATTGCCTACTCAACTATATAGCCTACTCAACAATATAGCCTACTCAACTATATAGCCTACTCAATTATATAGCCTACTCAACAATATAGCCTACTCAACTATATAGCCTACTCAACAATATAGCCTACTCAACTATATAGCCTACTCAACTATATAGCCTACTCAACTATATAGCCTACTCAACTACATAGCTTACTCAATTAAATAGCCTACTCAACTATATAGCCTACTCAACTATATAGCCTACTCAACTATATAGCCTACTCAACTATATAGCCTACTCAACTATATAGCCTACTCAACTTTATGGCCTACTTAACTATATAGCCTACTCAACTATATAGCCTACTCAACGATATAGCCTACTATATAGTATACTAGTCTGATTTAATAAAGAGCAATTCATATTGTCTTGTATTGCTAATGTCGTACTCATTTAGTATTCTTCCCCTGACAATACAAGTTAAAGAAAAATTGTTTTAAGATTTCAAAGAAAGCAAATTTGGATAGTTTCCAACTGGTGCTAGATTGTTTCAAATGATGTGGGATGTCTTTTAGTCCAGTTGTTTTCAAATGATTTGATTAAACCAATTGATTCAAAATATAATTTATATTCCTAGTTGATAAATGGGAGTTAAGTCAAGATGGGATGGAACTTGATATAACAATTAGGCACCCAAATATCAACCCACTATTGGACCAGTTGGTGTAGTCGACAGTTCTTTGGCGGCAACCAACATAAAAGACGCTTCTCTAAAAGTGCCTTGACCTTCGATAGTTTGACAGTGGTCCATCCGAGGTCCAATAAATTATCACTGTCAGTGAAACCGCTTCTTGCTTCCCTTGATCATGATTTATGGCAAACTATTCGGGACTCCTAACCATATAACAAACTCCACAACACCCGGCCCACCGTTTTGGTCAAATCCACTATCCACAATCTCTCTCGTAAAGACAACGTCCATATTACCCGCCTGAGGATAGGCCACACCCACCTCACACACTCCCACCGGCTCCATAGCGACTCCCTCCCACCCTTGTGCAATATGTGCAATAACTGTCATTACCCCCCCCCCCTCCTCTACCCAGTTGTCTATCATATACTCATTGACTGCCCCATGTACTACTTCCCCAGAGCTTCCTTCACTACTCACAACTCCATTGCAGAGCTCTTCTGGAAAACTTCCCTGGATCCCCTTTCTTCATCATACCTTTACAACTATGTTTATCTTCCACCCCATCCCCTGTTTTCCCTTATTTCCTTTTTTCTTTTTACACCATTGCACTTGCTCTTATGATCCTAACTCCATGTCTATTGGCTCTCAACTTGATCTTTTCTCAAATTCTTCCTCTTAACTCTTTTCCTACCTCTAATATAAGCTAACCTCTCGGGCACAATTTGACCTTTGCTGTCATGGTGCCGTTAAGCCTCACCAAACAAACAAACATCACTGCAGTTAATTTTTTAAAATACTGAACTGGGCGACCATTTGGTTTAGTGAACAAAATTCTGATGCATTGGGTAACCAGGATTTTTGCCTTGGTTTAAGAAAATGGATGTTCCCATACAGTCATAGAATAAATGGTTTTGAAGCATACAACATCATATGAACTAAAGTGTATGCATGTTATGTCAGAATTAATATCACTTTAAAAGGTGATCAACGTCCTTCGCGCTTCGCATCAGTTGCCCTGGGTGATTGTGTCAATAAAATGCCAATAAACAAATAAGAAAAAGCTCAGTGTAACTGTATGACATCACAGCAACACATTTTCCCAAAAAGTGTATGTATTTCATTAAAATATACAATCCTTTTTTGTTAGTAAAACCTGTTAGAAAAAATAAATTGATGAAAGCTAGGTATTGGCAAAAATATAGTACTTCAATAACTTTTGGAAAATTGTTTTTAATCACACAGAAACAACCAATTAACGTTCAAAGAAATACATAAACATTTGCAATGGAATTGGCTCTATGACATCATCATTTGCACGAATTCATCATACTGTAGAAAAACTTTAAAATGCAATTGGGAAATCTTTAGAAATCCATATGTCCTAAGCGGAATATGATATCTACCTGACTTTTTGTACCAAATTGGCTCTAAATGTATGTTCTTTCAAATAAAATTGTACAAAAAAACCCATGGGAATATTCCTTTAAAAACTCACTGTATCACTGTCAGTAGTAGCCACCGTTAGTCGCTTCAAAAAAAATTGCACGGTGATCCACCAGCGACTCGTTATTGTAAATAAACTATTAAAAAAAAGTATTGTTGATGGCGAATTTGTAAATTGGTCTCAAGATTTGTATAAGTGTTTTATTGTTGAAATTCTTCAATTCATCAAAACCACCGACTCTTAATGCATTACACTCTATGGTTTATTTAATGCTCCTAGATTGAACAGGAACAAGCCAGAAAAGACGCCGAGGTAAAGTCAAGGATTTAAGTTTTAGTTTTTTGTTTTTTTATTGTAGGAGAATGTATCTAATTTTTACGGTGGCACACAAGAGCCATTAACTTTTATTTTGTTACCTCTAGAATTTTATTTTGGTACAACTTAACTTTTATTTTCGTGCCGCTAAAAATTTATTTTGGTACCGCTGAACTTTTATTTTCGTCGCGCTGAACTTTTATTTTGGTACCGCTGAACTTTTATTTCTGTAGCGCTGAACTTTTATTTTGGAAGCGCTTACATCATCATTGTTTCTGTTTCTATTGTTAGTCTCCATCCCTCAGTATGTCACTCATAAGCTTAGGCCTCGTATTGTATGTCAGGTAGATGTACAGAACGGAAATCAGCGCGGCGGTTCAGCAGTATATAACTTAAAGGCCATCTGTCGTGATTAAATGGTGGCGGCGTACATTTTATTCCAAAACGATATTGATTGGCTTACCGCTGTAAGTACACATTGCACCAGTGTGTTTCGACCAATCAAAACACACGAATTGAAATCTATTTATTACGTTATTAGAGAAGATAATTGCCCTTTAAGAAACTAAAAGTTCAGCAGTACGAAAATAAAGACCCTAACCCCTAATATGAGGTCATCATATGAGACACCCTGGTGGGCCCCACCAGTCCCCTTAGTATCAAGGGGGTGGCCATGTAGTATAAGAGGTATAGCAGTTATTTGCCTATTCAGCAAAGTGACTACAATATCTTATCCTCACATACATGTATATGTTGGTGATAAGTTAATTAACCTAAGTTAAGAAATAGGCCACACCCATCACAGCAACGCGGTATCAATGTGGGGCAAAGAAACCTCAAATCCACAATCATGCATTACCAACGCATTGGCATTTACATGTTTATGTGGCCTGCCGCAAGTTTTGATCCGTTAATGGCACTTCTCCGGATCTTTAAACATTTTAACAAAAGGATTAAACAAATTTCCATTTGCTAATCATTCTGAGTAAAAAGAATCGGATTTACGAAGCTCGTAGCGGGCCCATAAGCGCAGTTTTTTTTTCCTTCACCATCTTGTCATCACTCGGTCTGTGTGTGCAGAAATTTGTTTAGTGCAGTATATGCATTAACTGCGTGAGCGCGCCACTAGTTAGATGTAGTATACCAGTATCGCGTAGGAATTTTGCCTACTTAGTTACGACGCAGATTTTGTTGGTATGCAAATTCGTGCGGTGATTGGTTGAAAAAGCTGTCAATCATCTAGCTTGAACAGGTTATTTATAGGAACGTTTTTTTTAAATGCAATTGCTAACAAACCTATATGAATGTTCATTCAATATTGTATTTTCTTGGTACGCAGCATATCAATATTAGCGTTGGTGATTAAATACAATCACAAAAGAAACTCAAACGCGCGCTGCAGCTGTTGTAATAAACAACGCTTTGGCAAGGTCAAAACACATTTTCACAGTTCCAGTCTGCTCATGCGCACAAGTATGTGTAAAGTACGCTCTTGATTTGCATAGTATTATTGCGTGTCATTTAGAAATACCGTAGTAGGTCCGTATGTGTCTGTATGTGGTATGCAAAGTCGGATAAAATATTGACGATTTCAAATTCTCAGCTAAACTCCATTTTCACTAATTAAATGCTTCGTTAGTTAAATGTGCAATTAAGAAAAACAATCAAATGAAGCTTATATCGATTTTACGGACAATTGGACATTGTACGTTTTTTTTGGTACACCTGCTGGGTAGGCATGTGTAACATACCGTGGTTGAAATTCGGTTAGTTGAAAACTCAACAAAGCGGCGCCACATAACCCGTACCGATCATTATACGTTGTTTGAAAGGCAAATTTGTGCCTTAAGTGGTTGGAATTCAGGCCTACCATGCTACTTATTGCATTGATTTGTAAACAAACACACCTGATCGCTTTGTTTTCACTCCAGCGGTGCGCGGTTATTATGCGGTCTGATGACCTTGGGTCACGAATTCAACCAAATAAATACGTTTGTGCGTTTTCGTATTGCGTGTTTTGTGAGCTTATAAATGCACCGTGATCGTATGGACGCATCATCGTGCGTCCTACGTATTACTTCTGTTGAGGTTAATAGTAGACTTAATCAAATTTGAACAAAAAATGATTGTGCGTAAGAACGCAACTGCCGCATCTTATTGCCAAATGCAAAATATAAAACGCCCCTCCTAAAATAAATTGAATCAGTCTGCGCGGAACACACTATCACCTAAGCACTATCGCAGAGCATTCCACGTATATGACGCCCCCATTTTCATTGTCGGAACAAGGCGGATTTCTATAACAACCTATATACACGATTTATAATTTGCTTTTATTATAATTTTGATTTAGTGTATTTGGAGCCAATCTAACTATAGTCACCTCCACTTGTCTCTCTTGTACTACTACACAATTCCACCATCTTTCTTACAGCACGCCACAAAACAACACGAAATG
This sequence comes from Chiridota heheva, assembly GCA_020152595.1. Classification (NCBI taxonomy): domain Eukaryota; kingdom Metazoa; phylum Echinodermata; class Holothuroidea; order Apodida; family Chiridotidae; genus Chiridota; species Chiridota heheva. The sequence goes on from JAIGNY010000205.1 coordinate 55,725, forward strand.
AAAATAAAGCACAAGGTAACTTTCAGTTTTAAATCTATGCCATTTTTTAAAAGTTCTGAATCTAAACCCTTTTTTAATAGCTGCAAGGGAGGTAATATCAGTTAATGAATTACCGTCTGTTTACTTAGTAGGTATTGGTTTTATTGACCGGGTGGCCCACATAAATAAATGTAAGAAATGAGACAATCATCTGTTATTCAGCATACGGATCAGAGCAGGTTCTACATATTAGTCATTTGATTTGAGTATGCTTCCTGACAGTGACTTTAGAAGGCTTAAACTGCTGCGTGCTTGGTTGTGAGGAAGATAAACACACACGGACAATAAAGGAAGATAAGCAAATGTTTTTGGTATTGTTATTTCTTTTTTTCATTTACACGAGAAAAAATCATTTACAACTGAAATCAATCTTAAGATATAGAAATTCAATCTGTTCGGAATAAGTTGCAAACAATTTTAAACTGTTAATCCAGGAGAAAATTCCAGTTGGGTTTTTTTCCTATTGGAAATTCTTATTTCCAACTGGTCCTGGCTATTTCCAACTGGTCTTCGTTATTCCCAACTTGTGTTGGGAATAACAAAATAATAAAAAACGAAATAATAAAAAACGAAATAACGAAAAAACGAAATAACAATAAAATTCAACACAGTTGAAATTTTAAACTTGGTTGAATTGGTTTGAACTGGGTTGAACTAGGTTGTATCTGGATCATGTTGACATATGGCAAACTAGGTTTGAGCTGCGTTGAACTATATAGGTTTGAACCGAGTTCAACTAGGTTTAAACTGGGTTCGAATAATATAAGATAAGATCAATTTATTTCGTCCACAACAAAATATAAAAATTTGTCGCCCTGTAGAAAAGCGTACAAAGATTTTTGAAAAGAAATATAATATAAAAGTTATAACTATAAAAGTTACATAAAAGTTATAAATATAAAAAAAACCCAAAAACAGTAAATTAGAAAAATACAAACTTGGTAAATATTAGTAAATGGTAAAATACAATAACGTCCAAGATGTAAAAATATATATATATCCCCACATACACACACACACACACACACACACACACACACATATATATATATATATATATATATATATATATATATATATATATATATATATATATATATATATATATATATATATATATATATATATATATATATATAGATAGATATATATAGATATATATATGTATATATATATATATATATATATATATACATATATGACTATGTTTATATATATATATATATATATCTATCTATATATATATATATATATATATATATATATATATATATATATATATATATATATATATATATATATATATATATATATATATATATATATATATATATATATACACACATATACACACACACACATATATACATATGTATATGTATATATATAAATATATAGATATATTTATATATATACACACATATATACACAAATATACACAGACATATATACATATATTTTAATATATATATCTATATATATATATATATATATATATATGTATACATATATACATAGACATATATACGCCTATACACATACATATACCTATATGAATAAATATACAACTTTGACTTAAAAAAAAAAAAAAAACTATCGGACCGCTTTCAAGTTGAACAGTGAAATAGAGTTGGGTACAAATGAAAACCTAAATCTGTAATGCTTGGACCGTGGCATACGAATTCTCTTCCGTGAACGGCAGAAAATATATTGTAGGAAGAACAGATGTGTGTTGTCATTTAATATTTTAGTTATTTTTCAGTGCATCATGTTATTGTAGAGATCAGAGACGGACTTCAGACATATGTCATCACCAACAACACGGCTTACGGCCCTTACGATCTTCTCCAATTTACTAGTTGAATCTTTTGTAAGCAGCCCAAATATACAGATAATACTGAAAGTCAACACGTTTTGTATTACTGACTGGTAAAATAGCTTGAAAATAATATTGTTAATATATTGTTAACTTTGAAGTATTTCAGTTTTCGTAAAAAATACAACCTTTAATACGCCTTGGTTCTAGTTGCATCAACCTGGTCTTTAAAGGTGAGTTTACTGTCAATGATAGTGCTTAGATATTTGTTATGGTCCACCTGTTCAACAACCTCATTATTAACCCTGATTGGAGCACGATCACATGACCGTTTCCTAAAATTCATCATACTGTAGAATTTTTTTTAAATGCAGTTGGGAAATCTTTAGAAATCCATACGTCCTGAGCGGAATATGATATCAACGTGATTTTTTGTACCAAATTGGCTCTAAATGTATGTTCTTTCAAATAAAATTTTACAGAAAAAACCCTATGGGAATATTCCTCTAAAAACCCACTGCATCACCAGATCACTGTCAGTAGTAGCCACCGTTAGTCGCTACAAAAAAAAAATTGCACGGTGATCCACCAGCGACTCGTTATTGTAAATAAATTATGAAAAATATGGATAGTTGATGGCGAATTTGTAAATTGGTCTCAAGATTTGTATAAGTCATTTTGTTGAAATTCTTCAATTCATCAAAACCACCGACTGTTAATGCATTACACTCTTTGGTTTATTTAATGCTCCTAGATGGAACAGGAACAAACCAGAAAAGACGCCGAGGTAAAGTCAAGGATTTTAGTTTTAGTTTTTTTTTTTTTTTATTGTAGGAGAATGTATCTAATTTTTACGGTGGAACACAAGGGCCATTAACTTTTATTTTGTCACCTCTGCACTTTTAATTTGGTACTACTTAACTTTTACTTTCCTGCCGCTAAACATTTATTTTGGTACCGCTGAACTTTTATTTCTGTAGCGCTGAACTTTTATTTTGGTACCGCTAAACTTTTATTTCTGTAGCGCTGAACTTTTATTTAAGAAGCGCTTACATCATCATTGTTTATGTTTCTGTTGCTAGTCGCCATCTCTCAGTATGTCACCTCTAAGCTTAGGCCTCGTATCGTATGTTAGGTATATGTACAGAACGGAAATCGGCGCGGCGGTTCAGCAGTATAGAAGTTAAAGACCATCTGTCGTGATTAAAAGGTGGCAACGTACATTTTATTCCAAAACGATATTGATTGGGTTACCACTGTAAGTACACATTGCACCAGTGTGTTTCGACCAATCAAAACACACGAATTGAAATCTATTTATTACGTTATTAGATAAGATAATTGGGCTTTAAGAAAATAAACGTTTAGCGGTATGAAAATAAAGACCCTAACCCCTAATATGAGGTCATCATATGAGCCACCCTGGTGGGCCCCACTTGTCCCTCTAATATCAAGGGGGTGGCCATGTAGTGTAGGAGGCATAGCAATTATTTGCCTATTCAGCAAAGTGACTACAATATTTCATCCCGACATATATGTATATGATGAGATAATTAAGCTATCTAAGTTAAGAAATAGGCCACACCTACCATAGCAACGCGGTAACAATGTGGAGCAAAGAAACTTCAAATCCACAATCATGCATTACCAACGCATTGGCATTTAGATGTTCATGTGGCCTGCCGCAAGTTTTGATACATTAATGGCACTTCTCCGGATCTTTAGAGTTTTTAACAAAAGGATTAAACAAAATTCCGTTGGCTAATCATTCTGAGTAAAAAGAATCGGATTTACAAAGCCCGTGAAGGGCCCGTAAGCGTATTTGTTTTCTTCACCATCTTGTCATCACTCGGTCTGTGTGTGTAGAAACTTGTTTAGTGTAGTATATGCATTAACTACGTAAGCGCGCGCCACTAGTTAGATGTAGTATATCAGTATCGCGTAGGAATTTTGCCTACTTAGTTACGACGCAAATTTTGTTGGTAGACAAATTTGTGCGGTGATTGGTTGAAAAAGCTGTCAATCATCTAACTCGTACAGCTTAATTATAGGAACATCTTTTTAATGCAATTGCTAACAAACCTATATGAATATTCATTAAATATTGTACTTTCTTGGTACGCAGCATATCAATATTAGCGTTGGTGATTAAATACAATCACAAAAGAAGCTCAAACGCGCTCTGCAGCTATTGTGATAAACAACGCGTTGGCAAGGTCAAAACACCTTTTCACAGTTCCAGTCTGCTCATGCGCACAAGGATGTGTAAAGTACGCTCTTGATTTAAGTAGTATTATTGCGTGTCATTTACAAATACCGTAGTAAGTCCGTATGTGTCTGTATGTGGTATGCAAAGTCGAACAAAATATTTACGTTTGCAAATTGTTAGCTAAACTTAATTTTCACTAATTGAATGCTTCGTTAGTTAGTTGATTGTGCAGTTAAAAATAACAATTAATTGAAGTTTATATCGATTTTTACGGACGATCGGACATTGTACGTTTTATTGATACACCTGCTGGGTAGGGATGTGTAACACACCGTGGCTGAAATTCGGTCAGTCAAAGACTCAACAAAGCGGCGCCACATATCCCGTACCGATCATCATACGTTGTCTGAAAGGCAAATTTGTGCCTTAAGTAGTTAAAATTCGGGCCTACCATGTTACGTATTGCATTGGTATGTGAACAAACACAGCTGATCGCTTTGTTTTCACTCCAGCGGTGCGCGCTTATTATGCGGTCTGATGACATCGGGTCACGAATTCAATCAAATGAATACATTTGTGCGTTTTCGTATTGCGTGTTTTGTGAGCGTATAAACGCACCGTGGTCGTATGAACGCATCATCGTGCGTCCTACGTATTATTTCCATTGAGGTTAATAGTAGACTTAATCAAATTTGAACAAAAAATAATTGTGCGTAAGAACGCAACTGCCGCATGTTATTGCCAAATGTGAAATATAAAACGCCCATCCTAAAATAAATTGAATCAGTCCGCTTGGAACACACTATCACCTAAGCACTATTGCAGAGCATTTCACGTATATAACGCCCCATTATCATGGTCGGAACAAGGCAGATTTCTTTAACAACCTATATAGACATTTTATAATTTTGCTTTTATTATAATCTTCATTTAGTGTATTTGGAACCAATCTAAGTATAGTCACCTGCACCTGTCTGTCGTGTACTACTACACAATTCCACTATCTTTCTTTCTTAAATGTTCCGAATCTAAACTCCTTTTAATTAATTACAAGAGAGGTAATATTGATTGATACATTACCGTATCTTTACTAAGTAGGTATTGGTTTCATTGACCGGGTGGCTCACAGAAATAAATGTAAGAGGGTTGTGAGGTGTGAGGAGGATAAACACACACGGACAATAAAGGAAGATAAGCAAATGTTTTTGGTATTGTTATTTCTTTTTTTCCTTTACACGAGAGAAAAATCATTTACAAATGAAATCATTCTTAAGATATAGAAATTTAAAATGTTCGAAATAAGTTGCAAATAGTTTTACAACTGAAATATATATATAAATATGTCACCCCATAAAATAAATCATGTGTTGTTAAGCAGAAATCAAGATTGAAACTTTATTTGTTATACACTAGAGGACACAAATAATATCAATGTAATAAATAATACAATTCAAAAAGAAGGATTCAATTCAACCAGCTCACTCCTTTGGGTAAGTCAAGCATTTAGTTACATGAATAAATGGTAGTAAAAGTGCGTATAAGAATGTTACATAGAAAAAAGGGATTTACATCCAAATTTAATTTTCGCCAATTTCTAATTTGAATGTGTTTTTGCAGATTACAATTGATGACCTTTTCCGCCAACATTGGAAGTTCTTTTTCTGTTGCATCATATTTCAATCGATCAAACATGTGTAACAAAAAAACTAAATCTCAATATAGAAAAGTAAAGCTAGATTGATTTTGTAAAGAAAATAACAAACCTATTGTAAACAAATATCTTAATTTCCGGTGTCAATAACATCGAGAAGTATCTTCCCTTTCATGCCTTTTCTACATCGCATTTGTATGACTGATAATTTTTTAACAACAATGTATTCTTATTTGTTTTCAACATTTACGTAGGTCGAACAAATGGAAAGAAAGCAGGAATGGGATTTGATGGTAAGAAAAACAGATATTAAATTGTAGATATATTTCCTCTACGAACGTATAGCTTTATTTTCCCAAAACGATATTTGTGATGTATAATTGTGCTTCTTCTGGGATTATCCAGCGGACCACAAAAACTAGTGACATTTTCACACAAGGGTGTAATAGTCTTGAAATCTATCGATTCTTCCAGTTCGTTTTAAACCAAGAATTTCATCTTTGGAAATGTTTATCACAAATGAGCTGTAGTTGTAGATAAGAGGAAATAAAGATGTAGATGTACATGTGGTATGTATTAATTTTAGGCGTGTAATGAATATAAAACACTTTAGACAAAAAGATGACGGTCGTTATTGTTCAATCTTTGCAGGATCTAACACTTCAAATTTTAATGAAATTAATTACTAGTATAACGTGATAATTATGATGACCACTGTGACTCGTGTGGGTATGAACAATATGCTATAGTTGCTGATGTGTATCAGTTTCCTGTGATAATGATGACACATTTGTTGATTTCTTACAATAGTGATAAGGGTGATGGCGATATTAGCGTTACTGATAACGAAGATGATGATACATATAATGAGATGAATGTGGCACTGGTAGTTGTGTGGCTTCCTAATAAAATGCGGCACTTAATTGCCACTCTGCTTCTTACTATTACACGAACGTTTTCATGCGCCTCTTGATGTTTCACAAACATGACCAAATTTTCATCTTATAGTTGCACATATATGGCAATTAGAAGGTCTTATTGCAGAACAGTACGTAACTATTATGACCATTAGCAGATAAATTAATATGGCGAATTGCTTGGTGTGAACGGATGTTAATGTATCGCCATAATATGGGAAACGAGTAATAGTAAAGATATACATTAAGTATCGTTGCTAAAATCCTAATAAAGCAGCTCTTTTACTACAGCACCCATATTGTACAGCACTTAAAATTGTACAAAATGTTATTGAGAGAAACTTTTAGATTATTAACAATAGACCGTCCTTTCTTCACTGAAATAAAAGAAGAGGAAGTACCATAACCTAATATGCATTTGTATGACTGATATTTTTGTAACAACAATGCATTCTTATTTGTTTTCAACATTTACGTAGGTCGAAAAAATGAAAAGAAAGCAGGAATGGGATTTGATGGTAAGAAAAACAGATATTGAATTGTACATTTTTTTTCCTCTACGAACGTATAGCTTTATTTTCCCAAAACGATATTTGTGATGTATAATCGTGCTTCTTCTGGGATTATCCAGCGGACCACTAAAACTAGTGACATTTTCACACAAGGATGTAATAGTCTTGAAATCTATCGATTCTTCCAGTTCGTTTTAAACCAAGAATTTCATCTTTGGAAATGTTTATCACAAATGAGCTGTAGTTGTAGATAAGAGGAAATAAAGATGTAGATGTACATGTGGTATGTATTAATTTTAGGCGTGTAATGAATATAAAACACTTTAGACAAAAAGATGACGGTCGTTATTGTTCAATCTTTGCAGGATCCAACACTTCAAATTTTAATGAAATTAATTACTAGTATAACGTGATAATTATGATGACCACTGTGACTCGGTGGGTCTGAACAATATGCTATAGTTGCTGATGTTTATCAGTTTCCTGTGATAATGATGACACATTTGTTGATTTCTTACAATAGCGATTAGGGTGCTAGCGATATTAGCGTTACTGATAACGAAGATGATGATACATATAATGAGATGAATGTGGCACTGGTAGTTGTGTGGCTTCCTAATAAAATGCGGCACTTAGTTGCCACTCTGCTTCTTACTATTACACGAACGTTTTCATGCGCCTCTTGATGTTTCACAAACATGACCGAATTTGCATCTTATAGTTGCACATATATGGCAATTAGAAGGTCTTATTGCAGAACAGTACGTAACTATTATTACCATTAGCAGATAAATTAATATAGCGAATTGTTTGGTGTGAACGGATGTTACTGTATCGCCAAAATATGGAAAACGAGTAATAGTAAAGATATACATTACGTATCGTTGTTGATAAGTAAATAGAGCAGCTCTTTTACTACAGCACCCATATTGTACAGCACTTAAAATTGTACAACATGTTATTGAGAGAAACTTTTAGATTATTAACAATAGACCGTCCTTTTTTCACTGAAATAAAAGAAGAGGAAGTACCATAACCTAATATGCATTTGTATGACTGATATTTTTGTAACAACAATGCATTCTTATTTGTTTTCAACATTTACGTAGGTCGAAAAAATGGAAAGAAAGCAGGAATTGGATTTGGTGGTAAGAAAAACAGATATTAAATTGTAAACATATTTCCTCTACGAACGTATAGCTTTATTTTCCCAAAACGATATTTGTGATGTATAATCGTGCTTCTACTGGGATTATCCAGCGGACCACTAAAACTAGTGACATTTTCACACAAGGGTGTAATAGTCTTGAAATCTATCGATTCTTCAAGTTCGTTTTAAACCAAGAATAACATCTTTGGAAATGTTTATCACAAATGAGCTGTAGTTGTAGATAAGAGGAAATAAAGATTTAGATGTACATGTGATATGTATTAATTTTAGGCGTGTAATGAATATAAAACACTTTAGACAAAAAGATGACGGTCGTTATTGTGCGTGCAATCTTTGCAGGATCCCACACTTCAAATTTTAATGAAATTAATTACTAGTATAACGTGATAATTATGATGAATACTGTGACTCGTGTGGGTATGAACAATATGCTATAGTTGCTGATGTGTATCAGTTTCCTGTGATAATGATGACACATTTGTTGATTTCTTACAATAGTGATTAGGGTGATGGCGATATTAGCATTACTGATAACGAAGATGATAATACATATAATGAGATGAATGTGGCACTGGTAGTTGTGTGGCTTCCTAATGAAATGTGGCACTTAGTTGCTACTCTGCTTCTTACTATTACAAGAACGTTTTCATGCGCCTCTGGATGTTTCACAAACATGACCGAATTTTCATCTTATAGTTGCACATATGAGGCAATTAGAAGGTCTTATTGCAGAACAGTACGAAACTATCATTACCATTAGCAGATGAAATAAAATAGCGAATTGTTTGGTGTGAACGGATGTTACTGTATCGCCATAATATGGAAAACAAGTAATAGTAAAGATATACATTAAGTATCGTTGTTGATAAGTAAATACCTGAAATTCTAATAATAGAGCAGCTCTTTTACTACAGCACTTATATTGTACAGCACTTAAATTGTACAAAATGTTATTGAGAGAAAGTTTTAAATTATTAACAAGAGACCGTCCTTTCTTCACTGAAATAAAAGAAGAGGAAGTACCATAACCTAATGTGCTTTGAACTATTAATTTTTTTCTCTACCACTTAAAGTTCTAATTGTTAAAGTATTTATTGAAATTAAACATAGCGAACTAAATGTTATATATCTATATGCGTACTTATTGTAATAGAAACAAAACGCAGTCACCGTTTTTACGTCGTTTGTAACGGCAGGATATAATAATTTAGTGGAAGTGGTAAAAAAAGTTCATTCCACCCAAAGATACTTATTGGTAGAATTTTGTATCTGAGTTTGGTATACATTAGTCTGACATTTAGCAGGTCAACGCATTACGGCAAAACATTGGACACCAATTTTCAATACAAAAAGTCTCCTAATACATTCATTTTATCAGAAGTGGAACCTAAACAATATTACCTTGAAAAAATAACTGGAAAGCTTTCAATACTTTGTCAGACTTCCAAGTTACAAAGTGCAGATATGGTAAGGCATTTCATTTACTAAGAAATTAGAAAATGGAATTATTGTAATACTTATGTTACGTAATATCTTCAACTTTTCTGGCGTTTGATTTAATACTTATGGTAGTAAACAGATATTTATCAATCAATCTATCTGTTTATCTGTTCTGTAATTTATGCCAGATTAGAATTATTCAAGTTCGCAAATCTGACATTTCTTCACTCAAAACTTAAAACTGCAGATTGTTAATGCTACTAAGGCCACGAACTTCCAATGATATACCACGCGTTTCGCATAATTTTACTATAAAGACGAATTTTAAATGCTGATATGCTATTTTCACACTATTTATATATGATATCAATAGGTCTGGAGATTTCCACACTTACCCTTTATCAACTCAATCACGGTATAAATGGATCTCAATTAAAAATTTAAATTAGCATTGTTGATCAACATTAATGACTCTCAATTAAAGAACAAAATCTGTTGTCACCTGCTAGATAATCCTCCCTACAAGTGAGGAATATGCAGCGCTCCTTCAGGATAATGTTTTCCCCAACTGTCTAAGGATGACTTTAATTTATATGAAATTCAATGAAACTACTCAAAATATCATACTCTGTGTCAAGATTACACTGATTTTGTAAACCATATACTTTTTTTATTAAAGTTTGGGTAGAATATATGCAATTATCAAATTTCTTCAGGAATATAACAAAATTAGACTCCTATATTACACTTTCTTTCTTCCCAACATTATCAAGTTGTTCACTGTGCTGAGTAGATTTCCAATAAAAACTGTTTTTCCAGGATTTTCATTTACAATGTGGGTGACTGGAGACGACAGTTTCATGGGATTTAATTCCAGAAGAATAGCTTCTGGAGTTTGTTCAATTGTCTTAACCAAAGTGCATATTCTAAATTCAAAAATTTAAAGACGAAAGTGCTGCTTTGTACAAATTTTCTTTTGTAAACTACCACCATAAAAGTCCCCAAGTCCCCTGCAATTACAGCCCTGTTTTTACTTTAAAATTTTCAGGGCAACTGGTTGCAAAAATAAACGCTCGCTTAGAAGTATATGGATAGGTAGCAACCACTTTGCATAAATTGACACAAACGTCCTTCATAAACACTCACCACAAACAATTTCTTACAAACATCGATTCCAAAATGTGAAAAATCTGGCTTATTTTTAGGTTTCCAAACGTATTTTCATTACGTATTGTTTATTTCGTGACGTAAGGATAATAAAGGACAAGACTAAAGTTATGTAAAAGTTACAATGTACAGTAATATTTACAGTCTAACGTTAGCAAGTGGGGTTCGCCAATCATAATAAATCGGAACTAATTCGATATTTCCTCTTTGTCCACAAGAAAATGTCCTAAATTTGTTAGCATATTGCTAATTGAGCGATATTCTGATGTCTGTATCATTAAAACTCATGTTTTGAAGTAGCCTGGGTCAATGTGACACTGTGGACGTTATGCATTATAAACCTTCCTGTGTCGTTATTCTTACGTCACACGCCCTTTTTTAATAGTGGAAGCAGCCGTTTGTTAGGGCTTAATTTGTCACTTTTTCGCGAATATCTCAGAAACGAGTGGAAATGTTTGATAGATGTATGTTAAAAAAATGTTCAGAATAATAAAAGGAACATATTTATGGCAAAATGGTTACCTGTCCGTATACCATTAAATGATATTTTGTAAATAAAATATACAACACTCTAAAAACTTATGATGCAGTGAATCAATGTCACGTGCATGACTTTATGGCGGCCATTTTGTATTTCATAATGGCCGCCATAATTTTACATTTTCCGCTTTGTTTTAACTCCTTTAACTGAATATTTGCTTGTGTTGTCAAATATCTATTATTACAGTCAAAGATGACCAGTAGCTGTCACCAACACATCATACAACATTTTGGTTATGTTCATAAGAGACAAACTATTAGTTTTCTTTCCATACAGAAATTAGAGCGAGAACGTGATGAAAAGAATACCCTACACGTATGTATTTATGCAATACTAATTTTCTTTATCTTTGTAAAATTCCAGGGGCTTTAACAGGCTATTTATTTGTGTTAATCCACTCAATGTATTGATCTGTCAATAATCTGTTTTGTTCAAGCTGCCCCCCAGGAGGATTGATTTATATTTTTGTTATATAGTACAGTGCCCAAACGCGCTTTCAGTTATGAACTAATCAATTGGGTAATTGGTCAATTCTTTCTTAAAACAGAGGTTTCCATATCTGCATTTTAATGAATGTTTGATTAAAACATTTAATCATTTGAGTTAATTTCAGTTCTTGTTTATAATTCACTGGAAATAAGGCTATACCTGCAAAATGTGGTCAGCAATGCCATCATAAAATGCCCTCTTAGAATAGTTTTCAATATCCACATTTTTAATGAATGTTTCAATTATCTATTGATTTGAGAAGACAATGACACGAGAAGTGTTAGCTTTGTGGGAGCTCCAAAAATAACGTTATATGTTTTGCCGCCGCCTGCTTAGTGTAAACAACGATAGCATTATAAGTTTATTATATTATATGATTCTTAGCCCCAAAACAAATAAGACCAGAAGCAATGGGATAAACTTGGAAACAACAGGTAATATATTTGTAACATTTGTAACCTCAGATCATAACACAGTGAGCATTCCATGGGATATGATACTTCACAATTGGCCCTAGCCACCAGCACTATATCTTTAAGACCGTGACATACCAAAGGCGACGCGGCGAGCGAAGTTTTAATCAAAATTGATTAAAACAAAGGGAAAGAAATATTTTGACCTCTTGTTTTCATAGATGGATCGTCATCGTATGCCCATTTAGATAATAACTAAAAATTAATTAAAAGGGCGTTTCTACGCCCATAGCTAAATTCGCGTCGCGACAGATGATCGCGCCCACCTAAAGCGAATTTCTCCACAGTTTGAACAAAAAAGCATTTCTAGCAAATTTTCCAGTATCACCAGAAAGCCTCAATTAAATTTTTTGTTGTGTGTAACCAAAAAGTCAAAGCATCTTATAATATTTGTTTCCTGTATGATTATCTAAAAAAACGCTGGCCGCGTCGCGTTCGGTGTGTAACGGCCTTTAGTGGTTGATATTTGTCATTATGGCCGCTCTCTTAATAAAGAGAAATATCTAGAGAATAAAATAGTTTTCATACAAGTCATCATGATATTCCTAACCCAAAACATCACAAAGTAATGGATATGTAGAGTATATAAAACTGAACTTAAACATCACAGTAAGAGTGCTTGAATTGAAGTATTGATATTGCTTACTGCTTAATAAACAGTGGCGGTTATTTGATCAACACTTGTAAGAGAGGCACTATTTTACCTCTCACACTTTCATGTTAAAGCAGTCGAATTCGTTTTAAATCTTGCTATAAAAGTTACAATATTTATTTTCACTGCCTTAATCATTTCCATAATTCTTATAACGTGTTCAAGTGGTTGTCCCACCTGACCTTTAATCTACACCCCTGAAAGTGGCTAACATACAGTATCTTGTATACAAGCCGCGTAATGAAAAAAGTTAAGTGTCAATGTTCTCTGTTCACGTTGATCTAACGAAGCATTAAATGTGTGGGATTTGGTATAAATTAATCTCTTTTATTCTTTTCTAACACCCCCACCCCTACCCCCATCAAGAAAAGAAAAAGAAAATAGTTTCGACGTGATATTGCTACAAATGATTATTTTGTTATAAAGCATGAGAAAAATATGTATATATATATATACATATATACATCTCTCTCTCTCTCTCTCTCTCTCTCTCTCTCTCTCTCTCTATATATATATATATATATATATATATATATATATATATATATATATATATATATATATATATATATATATATGTATATGTGTATATATATATATATATATATATATATATATATATATATATATATATATATATGTATATATATATATATATATATATATATATATATATATATATATATATATATATATATATATATATATATATGTATATATATATATATATATATATGATTACGTTGCCTTTGCCAGTCTAAAGCCATTTAAACGACGTTGTATTGATACAATTTCATCAATTTGCAACACCATTCAGGTTTTCAATTCTCGTGGCCTTCCACCTCTTTTAGAAATAATCACGCCTTAATCAAATGGGACATTTCTAAAATCTCATAGCAAGCTCTATAAACACTAACGGTGAAGATCATTGTCTTGAACTTATTTGGATATCAGGCACAACCCAGCTAAAATACTTCAAAATTAATTTGCAAGAATGATAATACCACAAAAATGATAACAATTGGGTAAAATGCAGCATTTAACAGAGCTTTCAAAATTATGGCAATCTTGCAACAAACCTGTGATGTCATTCTGGGCATTAATAAATGTTCCTTTTGTTTCTTAATCTTCTGCTGTTATCAAAGAGTATACCTTCAATAACTACTTTTCTTTTCACTGTGGAGAAAAAAAATTGTAGGTCATTCCTCATATGAGTTGCTAATAAGTGGAGGCACTTTCCCGCGGTCGCTCCTTCCCCGCGGTCCATGAAATTATGATGCAAACCTTTTATAGATTATCATGACAACCATGCAGTAAGTTATTACAGACAGAAACCCTAACATTGATTTATTTAATAAAGTCTCAGTATCAGGTCCTCACATAGGCAAAATTTCAAGATTGACAAATACAAATGTAGAATAACTGCAGAATAAATGTTTGAATAAAACATCAATTCTTTGACAAAATACATGCTTATAGAAATACTTACTTCAAAGTAGAATTTATGGTTGGTGGGGCAATTATTTGGATAAAATGTTATTTTTGATAACACAAATTATCTGTTGTCTCCCATTCACACAAATAATGCCAGTAAGCATGCCGACAGTTCCATTGCCGGCCCGCAGTCGATCCGTCGGCCGGTAGTCGGCCGGTAGCAAACCGCCGGCACACCACCGCCGGTTCCCAGTTTCCAATCCGGCCAAAACTCCGGCCTGATGTTGGTTGCCTTCGGTCCACCGGTCTTGCCACCGGCGATTCGCCAGTGGCCCGTCAGCGTCTTGTTATTGGGGTTATTGCAGTATATTGAACCATTGCTTTGACACACTTGCATTTGGTATGGCATTCTTGGTGGCAACCACATCCATCTAACTTAGGGAGTTAGGAGTACACGACAGGAATGAATTGCTTCTAACAGGCTTAACCACAATGACCCCAATTATTTTAACACTGGTCTTCCTATCCCCATTCTTTGGACAAAGGAAGTTTTGATGTTCATAGAAGAACTTGATCCCAACAATGAGCTGCTTGCATTTCTCCTGATGTGCTGATCAAGAGTTGCTTTGATTAGAGGGAGAAGTCTCATAGGCCTGCCCTTTTATGTTCAAAGCTGCAAGCAAGCTTTATTTCCACTACTTGTTCGACCTGTTCCGTTGTTCATAACAATGTAATAAAGTGTTCAAAAAGAGTCAAATGCACATCATAATTGATTGCCTTGCATTGTTTGATAGGTAACATTCACGTTTTAGATTTCTTACTGACATTACAGCCAACACGCACCTAAGCTCATCATGCCAGCACGGCAACAAACCACCAAATTCAGTCATTTGTTATTTAGAAGGTATACCAAGAAGTGGATTTGGATACTTTATGAGCCCATTTCTAGCTACTAATACACGTGATACTTATCACGAGCCATTAACAAGCCCCAATCAAAGATCAACGACCCGACGTGGAACTATCTCAGCCTTTCCGCCGGCATATTGTTGCTACTAATAATTGCAAAAGATAAATTTAGACAAACCAAAGATTCAAATATACGCGGGCATTGTCGACTTCGCACCTACAATCACGGGAATCCAGTGAGCAGAAACAACACGCACAACCTCGCTAAGTCGCCAAACCACCAATCAACCAACCAACTCAATCTATCAATCCTTCAACAAATTGTGTAGTAAACACCAAACCCGCCAGCTTACCAAACGTACCACCACAATAGTCAACCAACATTGCAATTAACAGATCAATACTGCCAAACCACATAATACGGGTTCGCATGGTGGTCGTCCTTGATGATTGATCATATCACCTTTTTCTCTTATACACAACATAGTGGAATACATCAACAACAATATACCCTTCATTACCAAGATAACTATTTCATGCCTCCGTATGCCTCCTTCATGATCAGAAGTGCATCATGCATTTCACATTAACTATTCATAACACACTCAAGTTCAAAATCATTGCTACCCACACAATTAAACTCTATCAACTATGACAATAACTGCAGTTGCCAACCACCAGCTTCCAACTGATCGTTGTCAGCAAATTGCCACTTACAAGAGCCTTCAGTCCAGTAAAAAGTCGAAGGACACACTATCAACTCTCCCATCCCCCACCACCATCAACACGCTTTTAACACACCTAATCGACTTATCGTTACCTCTGATTGTCTAATATCAAGGTAGCATTGGGATTCTTAACACGACATATTAAGCCACCTCTGGTACTTTGCTTGAAACCACTGTGATTTTATCCCTCCGGTGCCTCCCTTTTGTAGTACCATTTAGGCAACATGAATTGTGTATATCTGGATCATTCATATAAAGAACTGTATCTAAAGTCTCTCCTCTATTCATTGATAATACGCTAGAATTAACTCCAAGTGGACATATTGTGAGTGGAGCCTCACTCCATATCCCTCCTCTTCCTGCTGGGGCCATCCCTACCTCGGAGGAGGGGTCGAGGATGTTCCTCCACTTTAGCTCCACTGGTGCCATCCATGTGTATTGTAGTATCATTTAAGCAACATGAATATATAATTCTGGGTCATGTATATGTTATTCTGTTTTGGCATTTATTATGCTAGAATTACCTCAAATTTTTAAATAATGGTATTCAACGTGTGAAACATTGCTTTATTACAACGGTTGTCATAACAACTTCATTTTGATTTGATCACCACCATGTCCACCACCATCACAACCACGTCCACCACCCACCACGTCCACCACCATCACAACCACGTCCACCACTCACCACGTCCACCACCACCACAATCACCACCACGTCCACCACCACCACGTCCACCACCACCACCACCACCACGTCCAGCACCACCGCCATGTCCACCACCACCACCATCCATCGACCATAAATGTTATTTCTTATCAACACACCTATCAGCTGTTAACTATTTAATGATAATGTATTGAGTGTAACTGTAAGTCTGTTTATTTTGAACATTACAAACGGTTTATTTGTCATTACAAACCGTTTTGTTTATGTGTAATTTCAATATTATTGTAAATTCTTTGCAAAGAAATTACGTAGGAACTCCCGTGAATGATTAAGAATATCAAATTTGTTTCCACAGAAAAATTTAGATGACCTTCAAACAGAACGCAAAGAGGTAAACATGAAATAAATTCATTTCTATCGAAAATTACCATTACAAAATACGTACTATTACTTGTAATGGCCGGGTACTAAGAATTCGATATCTCGTGCATTTGGCATGCATATTTAAAATGTCAAGTACTCTTATTAATCATTGTAGCAAATTTCAGATTAAGCTTAATTCGCAAAATCGCTTATCAGAGGTATTGAAAAGTTTCTCAGAAGGTTTTTCATGTTGTCTTTGATCATGATATCATTGATCATGCACAACGTTTCATATGCTGGCGTCGCATAGAAAAAAACACTGCGTATACAAGTTACTGCGCAGTCTGTATACCATAGGGGCCCGCAGGGCTCCCACCCGCCCGGCCGGTATGGCCCTTAGCTACGCCACCGCGAATAATCGTTGAAGAGTAAGATACATATATGTAGATTACTTCAGGTGTCAATCAAGTCCATCTTATGTAAAAGGGGACTTCAAAAGAAAGACAATGGTGAAGAAAGCGTTAAAATATCTTAATCCGTTAAGGAGATATTTAAGTTTAAAACTCTTGTCATATCTGTGCAGGAATGATTGGTGTTGTTAGTCTACTATGGAAAGTTGGCGTCTTCGTCCTCACATTCTTAACAATTGTTAATACTTTAAAGAACGTTTATTTTATTTATTCACTACATAAACTATTTTTCCTTGAACTTTGTTCAGGTGGTATATTATAAATACCCTTCATAGATTCAATTTTACTACTTTTTTGACATATCCCATGGTGTTTAAGTCACAAAATCGTAGGACAAAATATGGTAGAATACATAAAGACTGAGGAATCCGACGCTATGACATCACAATGAGATATATAAGATAGACCCCTAGAGTAATCATTTAACAATTTGTAATGTGCTAAATAAAAGGATTTTCGTTACTTGAGTAGTTTTGTATCACTTTTATTTATCCCACAACCATAGACTTGAAAGCCAATGTCGGAAGGTGGTAAGGGGTTAGGAATGGGGGTAGGCGAGAGGGTGGGGAAGGGGGAGGGGGTTGCTTTGCACCTAGCAGTTACACCTTGTGTAACTCCTACACATATGCCCACCACAACGACATCATTGATAAATCTCTCACTTTACAATTGCTAATGATGTTGTAGATATAATTAACCTGAAAGAAATTCTGCAAGAGTTTATCATTTCAATACTTAGGACAGAAAGGTCTTTCTTCGACTACTAATCGGGATCCTTGTGATTTCCTCTTTGGCCTTGTATGTCTTGTCTATTTTTAAAACGAAAAAGTCTTCGTTGTCACAGAGTAGAAATATTAATACATATATATATATATATATATATATATATATATATATATATATATATATATATATATATATATATATATATATATATATATATATATATATATATATATATATATATATATATATATATATATATATATATATATATATATATATATATATATATATATATATATATATATATATATATATATATATATATATATATATATATATATATATATATATATAAATATATATATATATATATAAACATATATATACATATATATATATATATATATATATATATATATATATATATATATATATATATATATATATATATATATATATATATATATATATATATTTATATATATATATATATATATATATATACATTCTCTTATACCTTTAAAATACTATGTACGGTTAATGATGATGCAGTTGCACCAATGAAAATTTAGGCTTATGAACATACTGCCGGTGTAACAGGAAATTCTGTCCCGCTGGTTATTGTATACGGCCGGACAGTAAGTTCTAAGACAATCTGTCAGGCGGGACAGTATTTTTTTTGAAAATTTTGTCTCCCCTGTACCACTGTGGGTCGTTGGCTTCATCGAAATAGTATGTCCTAGGAAGTTCTGTCCCCTGTACCACGTTGGCTCGTTGAGGTCATCGATTTCTTGTTTTCCAATAGGAATTTTATGAGTTCAGAGTTTAATTTTTGATTTCGTTTCGTTTTCCCATTTTGGATTTCCCCCCCCCCCACTTTTTCCTCTTAATTTTTCCGACGTGAGGCCCCGCGCGTGCTTCACGTATGAGAGCGAGTGCGTGGTACAGACCGTGGGAGCTTATGGCATGTCAGCTGTCGACGGGTACATGTAGAGAGGGCTGCATTTTCAAGGGATGAATTGCTTTCGCTTTACTTTCGTCAAGGGAACTACAATTGTGATATCTTGTTTTGTTGTTAACCTTCATTTATACAGAACTTGATAGTAGGTCAGTATGTAGACTGAATATAACTGAACAAAACAAGGTTGTATATGTTGGACGAGGTATGGCGAATGGGTCAGATCCCGTGAAAGTAAGGCTCTCATTTACCCCTCCCCTAATGATACAAAATATTTGCAAAGTCAAAATTTGCATTATTTGTTTGACTGTTTCATGTGAGATAATTTTCCCCTATATAAAGTAGCAGAGATGCCCTATTTTGCCTGCTAACCAGACATTATCCTTAAAATATACACCTATGGCACATCCCAAAATTTAAGTTGAAACTTTCACATTGCTAATATGGTCAACAAAGGCACAAACACTCTCAACATGGTTCGCAGGAACCTTCACTCAGCCAACTCTTCTTTAATATTGACTAACTCACACCTCCATTGCTCTACCCGTACTTGAATATATGCTCCCACCGGAGACCCTTATACATTGTCTAGTAGAAAACGTCCAAAAGAGAGTCATTCGTTTCAGCTGCAACAAGTATGACTGGGGACAAGATATCATCAACCTAGAAACTTCGCTCAACCTTCACACACTAAAGAATCGTAGAGCAAAGTCTTAATTAATTATGGTTTATAACATTATCCACAATCTTGTTAAAATTCAAGTTATGCCCTATTTAGCTCACAAACCACCTAGACCTGTAGAAACTTAGAGGAAACGTAATATCAACCTCAAAAGATAAACCGTTTTCCATTCAATTATCACAGTCTGACACAACCTCTTTTGCTTACGTTCCTAGCCTTATAGCAACTTCCGAAGACTTCTAACTATTATTTTATTGCCCTCTCCTATACTTATAGTTCACTTTTCCACTTTTTCATCTAGCTTATATTTTTGTATTCCTACTGCCTTGCACGAAAGTGTTAAGTTATACCATTCTAGCTGTCTGAGTGGGTCCAACACTAGAGTAGTTAAAGGCAAAACATTGTTCGGAATAATCAGATAAAAAAATATCGATGTAATGAGTCACCGAAGAATTGGGGGAACCGAATTTCCTAGGAACTTCAGTCCGGCCGGACAGAATTTCCGTGACAGTATTTCCTGTTACACATGCCTTTTAATAGTTCATGAAAATATATTTGTTTGCGTAATGTGTTTCCCTTAGATAAGAGAAACAAAATACTTACCTAACCCAAACAGGATCTTTGATATGGATTTCTCTTTCATTTAGCTCAGTACCCCTGTAGGCAAAAGCTAGATTACCGTCAGAGAAGAACCATCAATTTGCAGTCTCCCTTAAATCTGTATTATTATGGCCACTGGGTGGATGATTTCAGTGTATTCGTATTTATATCATCTATATTCGTGTATTTACAGATTTTCGTTTCCGTCTTTATACCCTTCATTTTAAGTTGTAATCATTAATTTTGTAAGTCAATCCCTTGGTTTTGTATTCTCTATTTATGTAGAAAATAGACACATTGCATTATATATGTTACATTGGCAGCAGTATGTTCTGATTATAAGTTACTAGTACATTAGTACATTCAAAGTCATAATTTTCCAATTGTTTTCTCTTAATTCTGTTTATTAGATGGGCATAACGAGTAGAGGTAACTTAAAATATTATCAATTTCCATATTAACACAAACAAGGGAAATATCCGATAATTAAATATAATTTTATTTACATAACAAAGTTAAGTAATATATCGTTTACATAACTATCTACAGATTAATTGTCTACCGCTCAGTTGAAACAATAGACAGCAAAATATGATGTTTTCCAGATGCCAAATGAATTCGTTTTAATATATTGGAACGGGAAGAAAATCAAAATAATCTGGCGATAAATCACTGTGGATTAAGAGAAGGAAATGTGCCATTTCGTAGTCTGACATTTACGAAACCGACTGGAGAGTAGTCAAAATGTTTAAAAAGTTGAGGCACTGTAAACCGACAATTGATCAATCCAAATTACATAACATCCATTTTTTTCTCGAAATGAGTGTAACATATTTTCTCGTTATATTTGTTATTTTGATTGTACAGATGATTTGTTGGCCCCAAACAATCTGCAAATAGCTGAACGAGCAGATGGGACCAGAATTATTTTCTGGGAAGCCACTGGAAGTAGAGAGTTAAACACATACTTAGTTCAATACAAAGACACAAAGATCGGCAAGTGGATTACGCTGGCTACCATTGATACTAATAAGTATATAATGGGAAACTTAAATCCCGGCGAACACAGTATTCGTATTCGAGCAAAGAATTTGAATGGTATTAGTGACCCTAGTGAAACAATAACAATAATCTAATTACAGGTGAGCAGTATAAAAAAAAATAAACATACATGACACTCATATACGAATACTACAGGCTGACATCCCACTCATGTCTACATGAATTGAGACATTTTCGGGTATTGGCAGTTTGGTAGTTACCCGTTAAATTATCTGGTTTAAACGAACTTTCCAAATGGGGTTATCTAAGCGTAGTAACATACCCATTTTAAAAAGTAATTGCATAAAGTTTTGCAGCAGAAATACTTATCGTAGCTTGGATGTTGATAGGTTCATTTATTTAACAAGAAATTAATCTACGATGCTGCTGATCTTATCACCTTAAACGTACAGCATAGTGGGATAAATAGCTATCAGGATCACTATGGCTCTGTGACTTTTGATGGATTGCACTGCCTATGCAAGCTCGAGTACAAGCAGATGTTGAAGTAGGCTTGGCTATCTTTTTTTAGGCATGTTGATGGATTGTATTGCCCATGGGAGTAGAAATATACCTTGACCTTTTGACCCCACGAGTCTACGGAGACACAAATTTATGTGCCAAGGTATTATGATACAACATAGGGTTGGTATAGGTCTTGTTCTTTTTTAGTTTAAAATTCGCAAAAATGTACAAATTAGTACATAAGTACCACCTAAAATCACATATTTTACATCTGACCATTAACCTTGATTACTGAAATAACTGTTGATTAGGAGAAGAAAATGTGCGATTTCGTAGTCTGACATTCACGAAACTGACTGAAGAATAATCAAAATGTTTAAAATGTTGAGGTACTGTAAACCGACAATTGATCAATCCAAATTACATATGATCCATTTTTTCTCGAAATGAATGTAACATATTTTCTCGTTATATTTGTTATTTTGATTGTACAGATGATTTGTTGGCCCCAAACAATCTGCAAATAGCTGAACGAGCAGATGGGACCAGAATTATTTCCTGGGAAGCCACTGGAAGTAAAGAGTTAAACACATACTTAGTTCAATACAAAGACACAAAGATCGGCAAGTGGATTACGCTGGCTACCATTGATACTAATAAGTATATAATGGGAAACTTAAATCCCGGCGAACACAGTATTCGTATTCGAGCAAAGAATTCGGATGGTACTAGTGACCCTAGTGAAACAATAACAATTATAATTACAGGTAAGCAGTATAAAAAAATAAACAAACATGACACTCATATACGAATACTACAGGCTGACATCCCACTCATGTCTACATGAATTGAGACATTTTCAGGTATTGGCAGTTTGGTAGTTACCCGTTAAATTATCTGGTTTAAACGAACTTTTCAAATGGGGTTATCTAAACGTAGTAACATACCCATTTTAAAAAGTAATTGCATAAAGTTTGCAGCAGAAATACTAATCGTAGCTTGGATGTTGATATGGTCATTTATTTAACAAGAAATTAATCTGCGGAGCTGCTGATCTTATCACCTTAAACGTACAGCATAGTGGGATAAATAGCTATCAGGATCACTATGGCTCTGTGACTTTTGATGGATTGCACTGCCTATGCGAGCTCGAGTACAAGCAGATGTTGAAGTAGGCTTGGCTATCTTTCTTTAGGCATGTTGATGGATTGTATTGCCCATGGGAGTAGAAATATACCTTGACCTTTTGACCCCACGAGTCTACGGGGACACAAATTTATGTGCCAAGGTATCATGATACAACATAGGGTTGGTATAGGTCTTGTTCTTTTTTAGTTTAAAATTCGCAAAAATGTACAAATTAGTACATAAGTGCCACCTAAAATCACATATTTTACATCTGACCATTGACCTTGATTACTGATATAAGTGTGGATTAGGAGAAGGAAATGTGCCATTTCGTAGTCTGACATTCACGAAACCGACTGGAGAATAGTCAAAATGTTTAAAATGTTGAGGTACTGTAAACCGACAATTGATCAATCCAAATTACATATGATCCATTTTTTCTCGAAATGAATGTAACATATTTTCTCGTTATATTTGTTATTTTGATTGTACAGATGATTTGTTGGCCCCAAACAATCTGCAAATAGCTGAACGAGCAGATGGGACCAAAATTATTTCCTGGGAAGCCACTGGAAGTAAAGAGTTAAACACATACTTAGTTCAATACAAAGACACAAAGATCGGCAAGTGGATTACGCTGGCTACCATTGATACTAATAAGTATATAATGGGAAACTTAAATCCCGGCGAACACAGTATTCGTATTCGAGCAAAGAATTTGAATGGTATTAGTGACCCTAGTGAAACAATAACAATTCTAATTACAGGTGAGCAGTATAAACAAATATATAAAAAACATGACATTAGTATACGAATAATACAGGCTGACATCCCACTCATATCCACATGAATTGAGACATTTTCAGGTATTGGCAGTTTGGTAGTTACCCGTTATATTATCTGGTTTAAACGAACTTTCCAAATGGGGTTATCTAAGCGTAGTGACATACCCATTTTAAAAAGTAATTGCATAAAGTTTACAGCAGAAATACTTATCGTAGCTTGGATGTTGATAGGTTCATTTATTTAACATGAAATCAATCTACGGAGTTGCTGATCTTATCACCTTAAACGTACAGCATAGTGGGATAAATAGCTATCAGGGTCACTATAGCTCTGTGACTTTTGATGGATTGCACTGCCCATGCGAGCTCGAGTTCAAGCAGATGTTGAGGCTTGGCTATCTTTCTTTAGGCATGTTGATGGATTGTATTGCCCATGGGAGTAGAAACAGACCTTGACCCCACGAGTCTACGGGGACACAAATTTATGTACCAAAGTATCATGACACAACATAGAGTTGGTATAGGGCTTGTTATTTTTTAGTTTAAAATCCGCAAAAATGTACAAATTAGTACAAAATTACTCCCTAAAATCACATATTTGACCTCTGACCCTTAACCCTAATCACTGAAATAACTTCGGTTTTTTTTTGTATTGATCACATCCTACTGTATGACACCATTCATGCTTACGTCACACTTACCTTTCCAACACTATAGGGGCAAATTGTGATAAAAAGGTCAATAGCTCTACGACCTTGATCTTCGACCTTTCGACCCCAGAGTCTACGGGACACAAATTCATGTACCAAGGTGCCATGGTACAATATAGGGTTGGTATAGGTATTGTACTTTTTAGTTTAAAATGCCGCACATGTGATGTGATATGTGATCACCATGTGATAGTCTGCTGTACACAAAAAATCTATCCAGAAAGCACACCTGAAAATGTTACCATTTCCTCTCAAAATTATATTTCAAGCTATCTCACAACTCTTATACCTCTCTCTTACAACCTTCTCTTTCCAGTTCTTTCTTACTGACTGCCTGACTTTTTCAATGTCCACCACCTTATACCATCTAATTAATATCACTTTATAAAAGTCCTTTATCAAATCCTGCTTTCAGCTAAGGCAGGTTTAGACTGGGAGCCCAGAACTTGTATTCAAAGCACCGACACAGCTGACCTCGTGGGTTGAAAGCCCCTTGCTTCCACCTTACAAAAATGCATTGCTTCCGGGTCAGGGCCGGAAAAGGAGGGGGTCCCCGCCAAAATCACGTGATGAATGACGTCATTTCCACAAATCCCTTACAGCAATTTTTGGAGTCCTATACTTGATAATATGACAATTAATGTGTCCACACCCTTGTTTTCATGGTCAGTGGAAATAATGAGTAGTTTCCTTTGTAATTTATTCATCGGTCACAATCACGTGATAGTTGATTCTATTACCATAAAATATATTTTCTTCAACATCTAGAAAACTGTACTTGATATGATAATAATTAATGTGTCTACACCCATGTTTTCATTGTCAACGAATACATTGGTAACAATAACAGCGTGAAATAATGAGTTCTCAATGTTATTTGTTCATCCGCCAAAATCACGTGATTACTGGTGCCATTACCATAACATATATTTTCTTCAATATCTAGAAACAAATACTTCATACTGCTACACATCTATGGTTTAATGGTAAATGAGTACAATAAAAACAATAACAAGCTAAACCAATTTATAGTTCATCACTAGTTTTTAATCTGCGCACCTAATTAATATAATTAACTTGGTATCTCACTTCTGAGAAGCCATTTTATCACTTTTTTTCTCCAATACGCATTATTCTTGCATTCCTACATATAATGCTCTCCTCCAATTATGAAGCTTTTGACCTAATTTATTTATATGAAATAGTGATATGCCATACCACTACCCATTATGTATCATTTACTAACACAGATATAGCACGGATAATAATACCAAACATCCGTTTTCATAAAAACTGTAAAATACATATTTACATACAGTAAAACATAATGATATCAGTGTCTTTTTTCATGATCTGATGATTATATTTCTTCTGTATCACTATCTTTACTCTCCAATACATTCCAAGAACTATCTGACTCCTCCTCATCTGTGGAGCTGTCCACGTTACCAGTGAGCAAAACTATGGGAGAATCTGGAACTGAACTTCCTGATTACCAGTCTGGTTTAAAGCCCTTTCGGGTCAATTTCCACCCGTATTGTGTAAGAATCTTTCCACAAGTTGGATCAGCCTGATCATCCCTTTCCACATTTTTGCAACATACTAAGTTCTTTTGGTATGGCTGTGAAATGTTTCGGCGAGTGGAGGAAGAGAAGCACAGTAGATCTTCTTTATTACTGAGAGAGGGTCTTCCTTTTTACCACCACTCATCCGTACGAATGCCTTAAATTAGGCTTTATTTATGTCTGATGTTTTGAATCCATACAAGAAGCAGACATATGAAGTAAGGCCTAGAAAAGCTACATCATCCAAAGTCAAATATTGTACTGCAGTCTCATAAGTAACATCTGATTCCATCCTTTGGAAGGGACACCCTTTTCCTTTTCTGAAGAAACATGAAGTATAATCAAAACCTCTTAGGGTGTGAATGCTAATAAGTGCGTCGGTTAACTTAGGCTGCTTCTTTTTAAGAGGATCAGCTAGAATAGAGACGTTAATGAATCTTCGGTGGTTGCCAAATCCATAGTCCATGATGATGTTTATCCACTTCGATCTTACAGAGAGCTAAATCAGAATGATGATGACGTCTGTATAAGTGGACCTAACGAGAATGTCACCAATGGAAATAATGTTCGTGTGAAATGCATTGAGTCTATCAGCCTCTTCGTGTTGATATTGATAGCTGTGGGGTTCTTGTGTTTGCAGAAGACTGTTTTTGTTCTTTATTCGCATACGCACACCACCATGTGAGACATAAATTGTTTCATCTCCAATTATTGATCCATACTATTGCTTTAAATCTTTTATCACAAACTTTGCAAATTCTTCTTTAAATGACCCATTTTAAAGTAATTCTGTACCATTCTGTTGCTGAGCTTGATCGGATTCTGTGATAATGAATGTTCCATCCGGTGAATGACGGACGTTTCGCTCACAGTTTCTAATGGATGGTGTTTGATACTTGTTAAGAACTAGGTAGATTTACTGTCCTCGAATCAAACAAAAATTCAACAAATAATCTCTAGCCATGGTCAGATGGTGGTGTTTTTGGACTTCTTGTGTTGAAGCACGATTTCATGGACGATGAAACCTCCATCCATCACTGTGGCTGTAATTGAGGGAAGACTAGTATCCAAGACAAGAACTTCTTATCTTCAAGAAATTTTGAGAGAGCTGCTTTGTCTGTCTTAAGAGGAACTTCAGTAATGGGAAAGCTAAAATTATGTTGAAGGTCAAGTGCATCGCTTCTTTTAGGTGCAACAGGTAGAATCTCTTAATCCATCTGCCACATTCAGCTTCCATACTGAATTCTTAGCTTCTCTCACATTCTCTGCTGCAAAATTCGAATCCTTGATTCTTGTCG
This sequence comes from Chiridota heheva, assembly GCA_020152595.1. Classification (NCBI taxonomy): domain Eukaryota; kingdom Metazoa; phylum Echinodermata; class Holothuroidea; order Apodida; family Chiridotidae; genus Chiridota; species Chiridota heheva. Next base: position 83,334 of record JAIGNY010000205.1, read on the forward strand.
AAGGCTCCAGAAATCCCACACCGTCTTCTGCACATTTTATGTTTCTTCAAACTGTACTCGAAGCTCATTTCCTTGCTCTAGTGTTTCTAGGAGATATCACTTGGTTGTATTCGCTTCTCTTCTAGATGACACATTCACTGGCTCAGCTGGAGAATCATAGGCGAATGGATTGCATGTGGTGTTCAGGGTTCTCCTTAGCGAATTCTTGTCAGCATTGTCACGTTGAATTTTACATTTCCTTGATTCATTAATAGGTTCTCTTCTTTCAGAAGATTTACTAGCTCACAACGTTCTGTCAGAGCCACATTAAGTTGAGTGAGAATGATGGACCATCTCCTGAAGGCACCATGTGAATTTGTGAAAGCTGTAATACCTCTCGCGTCGGATTGACATGGCACCTCCCTTCAAAATTTAACGAGCTTTGAATCCATATTCTGCAAGTTGTGGGGGAAGAGGGATCCACAGCTAGCATAATTTGGTCGGTTCAAAGCAAAGAACACATCAAGCACATGTGGGAGCACATTAATATAGCTATCAATATTCTTGGTTCGAACAGCCCGCAGAAGCTTTCGATACAACCAATTGATGAAATTTACGTAGGTTGTTCAGTATGCTTGCTGTACTTCCGTATTTTCCATCAATGACAGAACGAAGAAAGTATCATATTTCTTCATGAGTAATAGGTCGACAGTATTCAACAGTGATGTCATAATCTCATATGATTTCTTGTGCTAAGGACTTCTGTGCATTTTGCGCTAATTCCAAGAACTTAGAGAAAACTGCTTGTTCCATAACAGCAGCAAGAAGTTGGTGGATTCAGTCTTATAGAATTTACCCTTCATGAAGCCACATAGCGATCCCTCAGCCAAAACACCTACCTCAGCGAGGATACATTCTACCCCTGAATCAGCCAGAAATTTGCCAATAGCTCTAAAGTAAGCCATCTCAAGATGAAAGTTTCCAATCAAAATTATGACTTTGTCAAAGGTCTGAAGGTAGGAGTTTTCAAAGCCTGGAAAGAGTATGTATTTAATGCCATAGCAAGATCACATGTAAAGTCAGCGTATTCTTGTTTTGTCTCCTGTGCAACTTTTACTGACGGCACCATTGTCTCCTTCACAACATCATTTCTTGTTGGAGGTTGAGATATGTATGTGATAACGGTTTGTGGGAGCCTGGTGTCTGTCACAAATTGGGGGAAGAAACAAGTAAAGAATGGCAACTTCTGTGTAAATCATTGAAGCAGCCACATAAAGTCAATTTGTCTCTTGCTGGATAAATGCAGCCGTCGATGTTGTTTGCTCATTTGATGGTGTAAGCTTGAATTGAGCATTTTTCAGATATGTGTAGAATAGAGAAATCACCTTCTCCGTCCCCTCAAAGCGTCTCTTTCTCCTTCCTGCAGTGGCACAGCTGAATTTGCATGAAACAATTCTGGAAGTGTCTCAAATGGAACTTGACTTTGGAAACATATCCCAACTGTAGAATTTCGGTGCTTCCTACTCCTCCCGGGCCCTCCATGCCGATACTTCTCAGGATTTTCTGATCACTTTCTGATCATTTTTTTAAATTGACTTATACATAAATAAGATCATTATTAAATTTGTAGTATTATAAATAGTTTCTTAGATATTGACGAAATTATATTTTATGGTAACGACGTCAGCTATTACGTGATTTTGGAGGATGAATACATTACAGAGAAAAGTATTTATTATTTCACGATGTCATAGCTACCATTATGTTCACTGACCATAAAAACATGGGTGTAGACACTTATCAAGTATAGGTCTGCAGATATTGCTGAAATAGATTTGTGGTAAAGACGTCATTGATCACGTGATTCCCCCCCTCCCCCTTCCATCCCCTTCTTCCCTCCGGCCCAGACCCAGCAGCAATGCATTTTTGTAACGTGAGGTAGGGGATTTCAACCCATGAGGTCAGTTGTTCCGGCGCTTTTCACTTTACTAAACGTTCTGGGCTCCCGGTCTAGATAGCCACCTAGTATAAAGGGATTTAAGTCCTACTGCGGAATTCTACTCTGACTCACAGCTTTCACTGTAAGTTAATTGTATAAGTAGATCCCAAAGTAAGCATACTCATCACAGCACAAAAACGCTATTACCCACCTCTCTATACATGGACAAGTCGACGACCTTAGGGGGAGCTTTACAACATGCCCCTCCCCATATAAGACTGTGTCAGTCTTTAAGTTCCATGTTGAAATATGCTAAGTAATATTAGGGAATATATAAAATACAATACACGCTATAATTGTAGTTTTGGTTTTGATATTTGTAGAAACACGCTTGGACAACGTTAAAACAAAGCAAATATAAAAAAAAAATATCGCTTTCTTTGAAACATCGGTCGTCATTTGTTTGTATGTATGTAAACATCTCTGTGTGCATGTACTTTTTCCTTAATGACTTCATTGTGCATTAAGCGGTCCAGGTGCATGCCTATTAATAGGAACATGTATAACACAATAATTTTTATTTCGTGTAGCCGGATTGTTCAGATGTTACGATGTTATGATTATTTAAAAACCTATTTCAATGTTCAAATTACTGTTTCGCGCCTACAAAGCCTTGTCTATTATTATTAATATTTTAAAAGGGCATGGTAAACATATAAAAATGGAGTGATTAATATGTAGGCATGACAGTAATGAAGGTATTTACACAAGTTTTAAGTTTTCCCTTGCAGCGATATTTGAAATTTTGAAATAACTAACATTGCATAAGGCTTTAACATTTGAATAGCAAAGGATCATGGGAAATATCGAAAACTTGCGGCTTCCATGTAGCAAAATTTTCCAAGTTCTAGGAACATTTGGGTTCATTAATAGGCGTGTTTCCAGACTATTAAGTCGGAGCTTGTGACAGTTATCCTATCAATTATTAGTAGAAATAGCGGTATTTGTACAACTGTTCCTGCCTTGTCCGATTGAAATTGGTATATAGGTTGAGGGAAAGGGATTATGTGTTGTTATTCAGATCAAGCCCATTTCTAGTTTTCACAAACCACCTTTTGCAAAAAGGAACAAGGGGATTCTGTTTGTTTTAAATAATGGTGCATATCAACTGTTATGTTATATAGAGTTGTTTGTTTCACACTTGCGAAAATGCTTGGTGTATTAATCATTTTTCTTTCTCATTTGTTTTCATTTACACTTATTGGGTATGTCAGGAAACAACATATTATTGCAAAAGTAGCTCTGATGACGCCATCGTAGAATTTAAAGGTATATGGACAGGTAGCGATTTTGCCATGAATATGTTCCTTTTAATATTCTGAACATTTCATTCAGGTATATGAATAGGTAGTGGTTTTGTCATAAATATGTTTCTTTTAATATTTGAACATTTTATTAAAAAACATCCATCAGGATATTCCACTCGTTTCTGAGATATTCGTGAAAAGTGCCCCAAGAAACGGCTGGACATCCACTATGAAAAAATGCGTGTGAAGTAAAAAAAATGACATAGCGATGCCTACAATGCATAACTTCCACAGTATCATTGTTGACACATATTGACCTAGACTACTCTAAAACAACAGTATCATAGAATCGGACATCAAAATATTGCTTAAATAGCGATATGCTAACTATTTTAGGACATTATTTTGTGGATAACGAGGAAATATCGACTCAAGTTCCGATCCTTTATTTCGTTATGATTGCCGAACTCCACTTGTTACGTTAGGCTGTAAGTATTACTGTATGGTACAATGTAACTTTCACATAACTTTAGTGTTGTACTGTCCTATCCTTACGTCACGAAAAACCAATACGTAATGAGAATACGTTTAATAATAAGCCAGATTTTTAACATTTTGAGATCAATTTTGTAAAAAAGTGTTTGTGGTAAGTGTTTATAAAGAGCATTTGTACCAATTTATGCAAAGTGTTTGCTACCTAGCCATATACCTTTAACTTCATAATTTATTTTGTCCAAAGCAACTACTTCTTTCTTATTTTACCTACTTTCTACAAAGCGACGATTTTACATGTCATTTTGATTCTTTTGGCTTCATATTGAAGGTTTGTAAGATTTATTTGTAGTGGTGTTGTTTTGTTAGACATTATAATCACATGCATGCTCTTACTTACTTCATAAAACATGTATCTCTAATTTTTCAGGCACAGGTTTGTTTTTCACTCTTGCATTCGCTACTGTAGGAACTATTGTGGTGGTGATTCCTTTTGGGGCATATTATCTCTTTCAAAGATATTATGGACAGGTAAGTACGGAATTCGGTTTGTATCCTTCGTCGTGTCATATTTATCACGAACATCATTATCTTTTGATGCTTACACCATAAACTTCATGATCGGTGTGATTGTAGTCTTCGCCGTCACATCCACCAACTTTCCTGCTTAAAGGAATGTTAATACATATTTAATACATATTAAAGCTTAAACGTTTATTGCAATTATTATTCCAGTGTATCAAAAATTCATGTGTTCATACATTACTGAATACATTGAATTATTCATACATGCAAAATAATTGACGACAATTAAATGCTATTTAAGTATAATTACTATAGATTAAGAACAATAGTGTAATAAAGATAACGTAACAATATTCTATAAGGCGTTATGTTTTGCCAATTGTATCCATGCATCCTATATATCTTGCAAACATTATAGTTGTTACGTTCGTTTATACAATATTCTCTTATCCTTAGAAATCCACATCAAAAAAACGCCAGTCCAAAACTGACTCGGGACCGTTGTCAGGTAACGTTGAATAGAATATAAATGTTTCTGTGAATCCATGCATGTTAAGCTAATACTTTTCATTATTTTGCAATCCAAGATTTTTACCAATAGCGATTAGTGATGTTTTTGCTTGTTTTAACATTATAAAAACTTACCAAGAACGTAACTGAATTTTGTGTACACACTGATCTATATACCAATCTGTATATCTATCATTGATGTCTCGTTTTTGCCATATTTGAACATGGTTTCAACCACATAATTCCCAGTGGCGAACCTGTGAGAAGAAGGTGTTACTTCCTTTTGACTGTTTGAAGTGAATTTCATTTATATAGTTGCAAAGGTTACTACCACTTTCTTATCTAATTGTTTTAAAATACAAAAAAAAGATTATATCCTTGAAACTGTTAATAAGTGTACGGTTAAGGTGGAATTGCTTAATAATTTGCAGCAAAGGCATTTTTCACTTTCTGCTCTTTGAAAATACAAGTTACCTGAAAGCATTTATTTGTGTTCGAAAATTTTACGAATGCATTCTCTTGGACCCCATAAGGATGGCACAAGGGTACTTTTTTGTAATTACTTCAAAAACTTCTCGCTCTCTTAAGACTATATCCACTTCCCCATTTTTCTTTCAATTTTTGAACATTCCGTCTTTTATTTTCCTTCACATTTTGGCTTTTTCCTTTTGTCCTAAAGGCGTTATAAGTATTATCTTAAATGAAAACAATACATATGATGTAATTAACACATGATATTCGTTATCTCTATCTACTGAAGCTTCAAAGTGGAAACCATCCGCCGTTAAAAGAAATAAACCAAGTACAGATGATGTCATAAGTAAGAACACTTTGCAACATATGCCAAACTTTAACATTGTCAAAAGCTAGAAATTGCTTTAAAAATTTAAAGTACACAAGCAGTGTCCATTCTGAAACCAAAATGTTAGTTCGTTTGCTTACAATGGACCAATATACGGTAATCTTTATGGGGCTGGCTAGCATAAGCCGATGTAATATAAGCAGGAGAATGTGTACACTAAAAGTGGTGTATTGCCTAATCGGCAGCAACTTTCCCTAGAAATTCCCAGACCTGAAGCAATATATTCTTTCCTACATCCGTCCGGACTGTCTGACGCTTTTTAGCGACAAAGTGTGTAAATTACGATCACTCAGCTATCCGACTGTTAACCGGTTAAAATCGGAACTGCAGTTATATTTGTGTTAAGCCTACTCAGTATCATTTATTTACCAAAGTAACGTTATGTGTGAAATATTTTTCATTAATACATTTCTCAGAATACAAATTTTGAGTCATTAAGTCTAAAGCAAACACATGAAGATGAAGAACAATTTTGAGACTTGACAAGAAGTGAGTCCGTGCTATACATTTTTTGCAGACATCCATTATAATCAACCCATGTGTTTTCCGAGGCATGTGCAGCTTTGGAATATTCGGGGAAGGGAATTAGAGTATGTTCATTAGATTATGTTAGTAACATATTTTAGACAAGTGAACGCCTCGACTCCCTCACACCCCTGCACATACCCCCTTCACACACACACGCCCCCCACATACTCCCACGTAGAGTAGAGCAAATCCTGGTACCAATCACATCTCACCTTTAGGCATTTGTTTTACTGTTTACTAAAATGTAGAATATAGCTCTACATCTGGTATGCACTTCAAACATTGGATGTACATCCCCATCTGAGAAGAGGGCCTAATGGATGAGCGATAAGCTCATGAAAGTATAGGCTACTGATTATGCTAGAGATTATATATGGCACGAAACTCTTCGGCACTCGGCACAACTGTCTAATTATGTAATGAAATATAGTTGTAATTACCAGAATACTACACAGTCTACTGCATGTTTTTTTACGAAGCTTTTATATTTATCCTAGTCATTTAGTCTTTAACACCAAGTCTTAAGAAGGCGGGGAAGAGGGAGCTCTAATTTTTCAAATTTTCTCCAGTTTTGTATTTCAAATTGTTATACCAAACACATTGGAGCCATTTTGTCGACAGTTGTGAGCTCAGATGTCAATGAACTTTATTCATAACGTATAACACTAGCTAATCAAGTTCTCTTTTGAACCAATGCGTGAATGCAGCATAAGCGATAGGAATATTGTTTGTCTGCATGTTTGTCTTTTACCTACAGAATTGTACGTTTCCCTTTTTTATCATAACAGGCACAGGAGATGACAATAAAATTCCATGGAGTGGCAGGTGGAAGAAAATGGATGGGAAGAAAAGTCTACACCAAGCAAAAGTAACAAATCCAAAATTCGTAAACTGCAAATGCCAAATTTCGATCGCATTATATGAGATGAAATTCATATCTAAGATATGTCTTATCTGCCCATCCAACATTTTCCTGAAAATAGTATGAATAGTAGATAGTTAATACCTATTTGTTTATAAGACATGATTGTTTCTTTATTTTAAGCTTCTTTAGTTAAATTAGTTTGTTAGAAAAGAGCATTAAAAGAAACAGAAACATGTGATCAAGTGTAATCACAGCTACAATTGATGTAATTTCAGTACTGTACCTATATATGATATTTTATGTTACATTTTCAAGCTCTATGTTCATTTAGGTATCTGTGCATGGAATTGTTGCAAATTTTGTCAAACTGTTGTAGAAAAGATAGTTTCAAAGTTTGAAAACATATGCATTGTGCTTAATATCGACTTAAACGTAGTGTTCACTTGTGACAGATCATGTTCTTTTTACCGACAACGTATCATTCCCTAATGATTAAAATGGCTGGATGACAGAATAATCAAATAACAGTCTCCTTTAACAAAACATGATGTTTAGGCATATAATGATACTAAAAAGGTTTGAGTTTCTTCTTAAACAGATATTTTTTTCATTTTGTTGAGTTTTTCTTTTACATCTCCAATAGATTAACAAGAATCTGAAATTAGTGAAACAGCCGCATTATTCTTTGTAATTCATCCAGGTATATAGTACATCTCTTGCTTCCACGTTACTTTTAGATGTTCATTATTGATTTATTTAAAGTAACTGGACGGGAAAAATGTTTATCAGGTTCATTAGAATATATTTTAACTTATAAACATTCTCAAGAATGATACATTGGATTCAGGTCTTATGTTGTACATAGATATCCCATAATTCGTTGATGTCGCCCTATTATTTTTGGTGGTGGCCTTAATGTACAAAGTTTTAAGTGCGCATAGTTTTACAACTAAATGTCTGTTTTTTTTTAAATATGGCTAAATTATGTTTTAGCTAGTGTACAATTATACAAAGAACACTAAAATTATTAATATGTTTGGTGGGCAGAGTTTACTGTGGTTTTTCTAAAATGAACTTATAAAAATATGTCATCAGGTATATGTTTTATATCAAGAAATGATCAGGTCATTTCGATTTTCAGGTCATATCATGAATATACATACATGGTAGGCGGGGCTTAACATGAAAAAAGCTATAATAATGCTTGCAAACATGGTATCTCACCCATGAATGGTTTTTCCTCTCATCCCCTTTGTAGTTAATGAATATGTCTAATGCACAGATTTTTAATTATGACCTTTTTTCCTTTTTACTTTTAATAATATTGTAAGAGATCAATATAATCGTACAATAATGGTGATGGCAATTTTTTCTTTTTAAAGATTTTTCTGCATGTAAAATAGAATAAAACCTTAAAGTTTTTCTTTCTCCTCATTGACGTTAAGTTAAACTAAAAATGATAGTGTGTTGTTAGTAGTAAGAGGCCACTATACAGCCGCTGACCAATCACAAGCCGGCTTTGCTATGACGTCATAGTTTTGCCGTACTTCGCTTCTGATTGGTCAGCGGCTGTATAGTGACCCATGAGATTTTTCGCTTCTGATTGGTCAGCGGCTGTACAATGGCCCTGAGATTTTTTCATCTGGGTCATCAGATTGGCATCACAGGATAAACTTGACTGTTCTATAAAGTCCTTTTAGAGAGGTCTATAGCTCATTTGCATATATATAATGCTGACTTCTGATTGGTCGGGTCTGTATAGTTACCCCTGATCTTTATTTTTGTTTCCATCTGGGTCATCGCACTGCGTCAGAGGATGGGAGGGTTTTCAGGTGAAACCGTCTAAGAAGTGTTGTTTGCGGTGAATTGACGGTCATTTTGGAGAGGGCACAGAGAACCCACAGGGAAGGGTTTTCCGTGAGTAATGTTGTTTGCGGTGAGTTTGGAGTGGTTCTGATCAATTTGTGTGATTTACGTATCTAACTTCTATCAGAGTACTAGGAATGTATATGTTTTCTATACTGTTAGGGGTGTCCAGGGGCGTCCTGCTCATCTCTCATTTTAAAACAAGAAGACAAATTGAAAAATGTCTCCGGCTATGGGTCCCCAAGGGTACTTTACCCTGATATTATCCACTCAAAGGTGGGATATCATGGTCACCGCACCATTGTCGCCCATTTCAAAACAATAAACCATGATAATCTCTTGATTAGAAGTTTAGATTTGTCAACGAATTTAAGTTGATTAAACTGTGGAAGGTATCAATAATATAGATATATCGCATCATTTGAGGAGATATTGTACTTGACAATTGAGAAATGATTTTATCTGAAACTTGTCATTTTGATAAAAAAAATTTTTAAAGGTGTGATTTGAGCGACGATATTTTAAAGGTGTGATTTCAGAAGACGTTTTTGAAAACGTGTACGACTTGAGAACAAAAATTTATTTTCAAATCCCACTAACTTTGCACAGGTAGCAATATTTGAGCAAAGATGTTTTGAAAACGTATATGATTTGAGAATACGTTTTTTCTGAAACTCATCATTTGAGAAACAATTTTTCTGAAACACTGTCATTTGCTCAATTTGTTTTTCTTTTGAGAGGACAGAACTGCGTTTTTATGAGCAAAATGCGGTCTACGGGGGCTTAATTATGGTAATAATAGAACAAAACTACGTTTTTAAAAGAAAAAATGGCGTCTACGGGGGAATAAAAGGACACAAGCACGCTTCAACGCGATGAAAGGGGTCTACGGGGGCTTGATCGTGGGAATAACAGGACAAAACTACGCTTTTTAACTGGCAAATTGGCGTCTACGGGGAAATGTTAGGACAAAACTGCACTTTAACGTGAAAAAAGGGGTCTACGTGGAACTTAATTCCGTCCCCTGTCCTTCCGTCGCCGCACTTGACAGCAAAACAGAGCGAGAAAATAGTATGTAACCGTGTGGGTGTGTATTATTGTTTGTTAACATTGACCAGTCTAGGACTGTCCGGGCTGGACCAGAGAACCGCCATAACGGCGGAACGTCGACGAACCTTGCGCCATGCGTATAACGTTAATTAAAACCGATTTCGTCACAGAGTTATATTGAACTATGCGAGGTTGGCAAAAATCCAGTCGTTTTCAGTTTCCTTGTGATTGTAGGAATCTTTCTTTTACACTATGAACCGACTTCGAGTATGCATTCCCTGAATCAATAAAATATTAATGTTCAAACTTGAACGTGTAAACGTTTTATACTAAAAATTTATACGGAAGACACCGATCGCCAACGACGATAAGACTATCCCTACGCTTCATTCCTGTTTCTCAGGCGAGACAAAATCAACATAAAGCCAAACTATATAATTTATAAAAAAGTTACATACGTACGTATTGATGATAAAGTAATGCGTTTGCGTTCCACTACACTGACGATATACGCAAGGTCCGTTCTGTCCAAAGCCTGAACTAGAAATGAAAATTTAGCAATCAACAGCATTTTGGATGGATAATTATTCACGCAATGTGATTGGTCACTTGTTTTTACCTCTCTACCGCGCATGTTCCACAGATGAATGTGACAAAACAATGTAGGATATTGTCTATACACGGTAATTGACGTCATTCTACTTTGCCCACTAACACAACAGATATTACAGGTCATCGATCACATCAAGGACATCTCAACAAAGGATCTATATTGATCCAATATTGAATCAACAAACAGTCTACCAACTGTGGTGTAGCGGTTATCATACATGTCTACAGACCACGAGGCCCTGGGTTCAAGCCTGGGTTGGGTAGACACACCAGTGCACAACAACTGGCTATCAAAGGCCGTGGACATTGACTTGGTTGTCGATGTTATGTCTGTCCGTACGTCGTAACTGTGTTCTCGTCTGGGTCGTATTAAGCGTTCCGTGATAGCATTGTTACTATCATAACCGATACGCAGGGGACGACCCCGTCATTGTAATTGTGTGTTCACTCGTCGTCGTCATAAACAAACATGGATTATGAATGTTTGTTCTCATACTTTGATATCGACTTATTCTTGGTCACGCAAACAGGTCTCATTATAATAGACAGCCTTAGTCCCATTATTATACATAGAATAATAAGAAATAGCATTGAAGGCTCACAAACCCACGTATCAGCCGACAGCAAAACAATGCGCATTATGTACACAAAATCGATCGACTGTATTTGTCATATCCTACATTAAAAAAGGCTTATTTTACCATTTGGCGAAAGATATAACCCAGTCAAACAGTCAAATTGCGCTCGGTTTCTTATACAATTTAAATCCTTCATCTAATGCATGTCCTGAAATGACTCCAGAGGTACCACCGATTAAGTTGATGAACGCAGTTGGTACATACTAAGCTCTCATATGGATCTAAAGTGAAATTTAACAAAGGAAACGGGCCTATGCAATACTACAGATATCAAAATTTTCTCCAAATATAACGGATTTACCAAAAATACACATATAACGGTAATTTGGGGGAAATGATGCTGAATAACTGTTTTTCAGTCCATTGCCTCGCAGGAGAAAAAAATCGAAACTTTTTTGTTGTTGCTAACAGGACTCATCCAGAATAAAAAGTGCTGGGTGACCACTAGCAATCATGTTTGTTCTGACGTCATACTCCAACATCTTTCGTGCTGGTTTGACCAGTACTAGCTATGAGTTGGCCCTATGCTAAAGCGTATGTAACAGGCAGTCCATAGTCAAATTCAAATAAATCAATACAGGATAAAGGGTTTTCTTTTTGTGAGATGCTCTTGTTTATACATCTGTTACCGACGTGTGTGTGTTGAAAGCATAACTTGATGATATATTTACCTAAGGTGACTTTGAATAGTTTGAAAAAAACACGGTCCCCTCAAAATCAGTTAAAATGGACCACTTCATGTCTTTTCATGTGTGATGCTTGAACAGGCAGTGGTAAATTCTTTGCTCGATTGGGTAGCTGTGAGCCCAGTGGATCTCAGTTATTTTCATAACTGAAAGTTCATTAAAACAAAATGTTAAGAATTGCATCAACGTATGCATACATTGATAAGGTTTTCATAGCTTTGTGAAATTAAAAGAAAAAGAAAGCTCGGACACTGATTTGTACAAAGAACATCCGCCTAGGACATAACGGATAATGTCAGGGAAAGGTCACAGAGGTATAAAATGACATTATAAACGTGTTAGAATATGCCTTAGGCAAACGCAGTTCAAACAAGCAGGGACATGACGAAAATGTCTAATGGGGCAAGGCTATGACAAGTCTGAACAGGGATGAGTGTGATGAAAATGTCTAAAAATAGTGGGCCAAGGTTAGCTAGGACAAGTCCGAACAGACTGCCATGTGAGGGAAATGCCACTAGGTAACGGAAACAAAGTTGTTTTTTTTCTTCAAAAAGAATGTTAATGCTCTTAGGAGCATCATCAACCAGGCAATCAGGAGCTCAGTCGTCGAGAATATCCTGTGATGCAAGTGAAATTATATTTGATACCTGTAGTATGAAATAAGTAAATTTCGATAACATCAAGTATTCAACTAAAATATTGATGGTCAACTGTACGAAATGAATATCAATTTTTTTTGGAACCTACACTATCACAATGATGAAAGAAGACACCTGCACAACAACAATGATGCGAAAGAAGGCGCCTAAAAGGCGTTATATTATACTTCGCATATGTAATTGCTCTGTTCCATTTTTTACCATTGAGCCAGTGTTGTAGCATATCTTTGTACCTCCAATAAAGAACACGTTTCTAATCCAAACTTTAGTACATGAAACTATACAATGGAACTGAAACAAACGATATTTATTTTTAGTGTAAAGAATAAGGGAAAAAATCGATACTCTATTCTGCTAAGAGACAACATTATCCAATGACGAAACTTTTTTTATTATGATACTGCATGACGATTTTCGAAGGTTTACGAATCATTGTAAAAAATCAATATCAATCGCTATTAATGTATAGTGTCTTATGTTGTTGAGTTTTTGTGAGTATAGGAAAATATTCATTTCTTACAGAGAAAAAGATATTTTGAGGAAGAAAACAAATTCGTATATACGTATAAAGGAATTTCTATAAATGTTGTCATAATGGGACCTTTAGCAATAAACACTTTTTTTGTCTTTTTCAATTACCTATAGTTTTTTACTTATTTTTGTCATATATTTTCTCAAGGACGTTAAAAAGGATTCGTTAAAAAGGATAAAATTAATATCGTATAGCGTTGTAGAAAGGAGTTTTTAAAGCATTTTCTTTTACTATTGAAGTATATTCACCGTAGTATGATATGGTTAAGTTTGTCAAAAACTATTGTAAAAGTAGGGAAACTGTTCCCTATCAAACCACTTTACAATCCACCCAGTGTGAATAAGATTTAAAAATCTTCGCGCAATTTTACTAAAGCAAGTCAAAACAAGAAAAAAAGACTTTTATCAAATGATTTAATTTTAGCGCCAGCTTCAGAATTTATACCTAGAATTTGGCGGTAACTTCAATTTTTTACCTATAATTCATGTAACGTGATTGGCCAGAAAAAAGGCGCGGAATCTTAGACTGTTTTGTACTTTTAACTTATACTTAACATTTGTGCTAAGATGAAAATCAAAAATTGAGGCAAAATCTATTTTTCCTATAACTTTTATAACATTTTGTAACTTAAAACCAACATGCATGACTTTTCTTAGCATGATTGATCATAGAAATAGGGAACGGAGGGGACAGATTGCCTTAAAAATTCACGGGCAACTTAGGGGTCCACTATCAGATGCCCATTGTGATTAGGCGTTTTTTTTTTTTTTTCTCTAGTGTAGGCCTTAGTCAGTTAATATAACAATAATAATGAAACCTTAACATTACTCTACCACGCGGCGATATTATCGCCATTTTGGGTGCCCCATCTTTGGCTCCGCCTCCCGAGCGCATTTTCCAAAAAGTGCTGGTACAGTAAGGGTTAATACAGTTATTTCGTTACAGCGTTTATATTGACTCTAACAAAAAAAAGAACTTATCTAGCCTAAAATGCCATGTGGTAGCAGTAGGTCCAATTTTTACCCAAACGTTTTTCATTTGAGAGGACGAAGTCAGTTTTACTAGGGAAATGACCAAAACACGTGAAAATGGCGTAAATCAGAGGAAAATAAGGTAAAATATGATAGCTATCTAACTTCAAATTGTGTGAGCGCGATGATAAGCTCAATTACACCATACGTATTATACACCATATTGGGGAGGGGGGAATTGAATTGAACCGATACGATATTTAGTGGCATAGTTGAGGTAACACCAAAGGTGTTACTTCGCGCGCAAAGCGCTCGACTGGTCGGCGTGTGATCCATGGGCCCGCTTAAGGGCCCCTGGTGAGGTCCAGGGGCAAAGCCCCGTTAGGGGTACAGGGGGAAGCCCCCTGAAGCTCTTGCAAAATTGACATTTCAAGGGCAAAAAAGTAAGTCACAACGCATAGTAAGAAGTTGTATTATACAAATAAAACTTTATGTCAAAGAGAACTATAATACACCATACACAAAGCGCAAAGCGCTGGACTTGTTGGCGTGGGGTCCAGGGGCCCGCTTAAGGGCACTTGGTGGGGTCCAGGGGCGAAGCCCCGGTAGGGGTCCAGGGGGCAAAGGCCCCGGAAGCTCCCACAAAATTGACATTTTAAGGGCAAAAACGTATGTCACAACGCATAGCTAGAAGGTGTATTATACAATTCAAAATTCATGTAAAAGAGAGCTATATATTATACACCATATACAAAACTCAAAATCATGAAAACGCATGTGAAAATATAATGTTTTATTGTTTACGTTTGTACATAGTCAGGTTTATTGTCACTCTTTGAAAAATCTTTCACTCTTACTCCCTTCCTGCCTCCCTCCCCCTCTCCTCCCTCCCTCCTTCTCTCTCTCTCTCTCGCTCCCTCCCTCTCTCCCTCCCCCTCTCTCTCTCTCACTCCCTTCCTGCATCCCTCCCTTCCTCTGTCCCTGCCTCCCCCTCTCCCCTCCCTCCTGCTCTCTCCCTCCCCCTCCCTTTCTCCCTCCCTCTCTCCCTCCCCTCCCCTCCATCCTCTCTCTCTTTCTCTCCCTCCCTCCCCTCCTCTCTCTCCATTCCCTCCTTCCTCCCTCCCTCCCTCCCTTCCTCCCCTCCTCTCTCCCTCCTTCACCCCCGTCCTGCCTCCTTCCCTTTCTCTCCCTTCCTGCCTCCCTCCCTCCATCCTCTCTCATTCTCTCTCCCTTCCTTCCTCCCTTCCTCCCTCTCTCTCTCCCTCCATCCCTCCATCCAGAAAGAGAGGGGGAAGAGAGAGAGAGAGAGAGAGAGAGGGGGTAGAGAGAGAAGGAGGAGGTGGGTGTCGGAGGGCACGTGATACAGATAGCTTATTTTACAAGTTTGACAATATTTACACAAGTTTGTAGTAAATCAATGAAAACCTTTCTTTTAAATAACCCATATTTTTCAAAGAGTGACGATAAACCTAACAATGTACAAACGTAAACAGTAAAACATTATATTTCCACATTATGCGTTTTCATGATTTTGTGTTTTGTATATGTATTATAGCTCTCTTTGACAAGAATTTTGACTTGTATGATACACCTTCTTACAATGCGTTGTGACATACTTTTTTCATTGAAATGTCAATTTTGACATTAAGTGGGCCCCTGACCTCACGCCCACGAGTCGAACGCTTTGCGCTCGAAGTGACACCGTCGGTGTCACCTCAACTACACCACTAAATATCTCGTCGGTTCAATTCAATTCTCCGGCTATACAATCTTAGACAAAACTTGTTGGGACACCTCCCCCTCCCCCCCCTCCCCCCGTTTAATGTTGGTGAAATATGTGGGAAATGTTTCCAATTGCTTCCCATCTTTCCGGTAAGCTGGTAAGTGTCCCAACAGTTTTGTCCAAGATTGTCTGAAAAATATCATTGGGTGGATATATCGTAAATGTCAATGGAAAAATAGTTTTATGCCGGGATCATATTTTTCAAAAAACAGACAATCAATTGTTTCGAGAATTCAGGACAATACTATAAAAGGCATTAACTTCTTTTAGACCGTGCTATCTTAAGTAGATAGGAAATGTATGTTTCATTCCTTATTTCCGCTTGGAACCCATATTTCAGAATGTCTGAGTGCTTTATTCTTGACTACTGCATTGTTCTGCGCATTTTGGATTGCAAGTGAAATGATGGCAGTGAGGGGATGGGATGGGGGCGATTGGGAGGATAGAAGTGGCTGAGATGGAGGCTGAAATGATAACAGGTGAAGATTATTTCAATTTTTTTTTCTTCAAATACCAGCATGTAAACAAAAAGTAGTTTTGACATGCTCATATTGCTTTTCTAATGTTATTATGGAAAATACCGTACAAGAATAGAGGAAGCCAGGACATTGATGGAAAAGTAACAGTTCAATAAAATTGGAGAAAATAAAAGAAATATGACCCAATTTTGTAAATAACAAAAATTCTTAGATTCCATGTTTAAATTTGACGTGCGCCACGCTCTTGCCTTAGCTAACCGATTTACCAAATTTGTATAGTCGATTATTTTGTCTATATATTTGAAGAAAGTAAATCAAATTTATAGGTTTCTCGTATTAGAGTTGTAGTGACTAGAAATTAACAAGGCGAAAACAATCAGATAAAGTCCATACACAAATTGAAAAGGAATTTCTTCTCAAGATAAAAATGTTGTCAAACGTTTTACCACAGAATATACAAACTCTCATTAATTACAGTGATCTTTACTCTATTTTCATGGTAAAACAATGAGTGGCGCTGGTTCAATGAAATAATGCAGCTTTACATTAACTTCCAGGTGCCAAAGTCCCACATTGCCTGCCCTTGTCGACAGACCCGAACTTTCATAACAAAGTCAAACACTATCCACATATTTCAATAAGCCCATCAAATGGTCAGAAAAAAACGCCTGTGTTTGCCACACATTTTTTCAGACAATCTTGGACAAAACTCGTTTCGTTGGGACGCCCTGTTCCCCATGTCCCCCCCCTTTTATGTTAGTGAAATAAGTGGAAAATGTTGATAATGGCTTTCCATCTATGTATTTCCTTTACAACATTGAAAGGGGAGCGTAGGGGGTGGAGGGGGGGGGGGTGGCTGAAAGTAGCTGTACATAAATAAATGAAATAACATGCAAACTTTCCGGTAAGCTGGTTAAGTGTCCCAACAGTTTTGTCCAAGATTGTAGAAAGCAGCAGGGACGAATCAGACAGTGATAATAGCTCAACAGATGAGGATGAGAATCTCTGGAAAATCCTTTATATCATCAATCAATCAATCTAATTTACGCAAAGAAATCTCTTACTGAATTATCCTGGTTCCAAACAGGGGCGAGGGGCGCATTCCCCCTGCCCCTTTGATTTTTTCGATGATCCTTTTTTACCATAAGATAATTCTTAGAAAATTTCATTCAAAGCTTGGAACATTTCTCGGGAAATCTTTTTTAATCTTTGGGAAATTTCCTTCATTCTCGCCGTGCAATTTTCGGAAAATTTCCTTCAATGTTTCGCAAATGTCTTTCAATTTTGAGCATTTTCCTTAATTCTCGTGCAATTTTGGAAAATTTCCTTTATTTTGGGGCAATTTTTCTTCGTTTTCGAGAATATTCATTCAATATTTAAAAAATCACTTTCAATTTAAAATTTGGAAAGTCCAGTCCCGTGAAATCTCTTTCAATCTTTTGGGAAATTTCCTTCATTCTCGTGCAATTTTTGGAAAATTTCTATTAAATGGGGGCATTTTCCTTCGATTTTCGCTCAATTTTCTTCAATTATTGGTAAATTGCATCCAATGTTTGGGAAATTTGTTTCATTCTCGTGTAATTTTTGGAAAATTTCTTTCTTGTTGGAGCAACTTTTCTTCGAATTTTCGTAAATTTTCTTCAATGTTCGGGAAATGACTTTCAATGTTTGGAAAATTTCTTTCATTCTCGTGCAATTTTCGGCATTTCCTTCAATTTGGGGCAATTTCTTTTATTCTCGTGCAAGTTTCGGAAAATTTTCTTCATTTTAAATGCAATTTTTCTTCGGTTTTCGGTCAATTTTCATCAATTATCTGGAAATTTTGCCAAATTCTACCAACATTTTCAATAGTTTTAACAAAATTTCTTTCAATTTTTGTTAATAATTTCCCAATAAAAGAAAACCTTTCAGGAAGTACCTTTCTCTCTCTTCCCCGCATATAAGACTCTGCACACTTGTCCCAATATATTCCATCAATCATGACAAAACTGTTCCTAAAACACGTTATTACATCATTCTGTGGTTTGGTTAATTGGATTGGCCCCTCCTGACATTTTATCCTGGCTCCTTCCCTGGTTAAAGAAAACAAAAACAAAAAACACTTTTTAACCCCATTGAGAAGTTCGGTGCATCAAGAACCAGTCAACTATTACATCCACTCAAAACTTTTGCTCTGTTACACATACTACTGCCCAAATATTAATCTCTCGTGCCAATATTGGTCATCTGAGATCCGATCCCCATGCTGTGAGCGCCGATCCTCAAAGCCATTTATCTAATCTCTCTTTACAAATGAAAAATATATACATTTATTTTAACATATGCTAATACATGTAGCTTACCTAATAGGTTATATACTCGAACAAATCCAAATAAGATATAATTATTCTGGTTTTTAAATACTATTCAGAACCTATTCAGAGCAATCCATTAAGAACCGCTCCACTGTTACATCCCTAATGCTCTGCTGCTGATTTTGTATACAGAACATACTAAAAAAGCATAATATTTTTTCTAATTAAACGTCTTCGATCCTTATCTATTTTTAGTATGCAAGTTAAAATACACCATCGGCCCTGATTAGTAATATGCAAGCCCTATAACATGCCGTCGATCCCTATCTATTATGATTATTACTCTTATGTCTATCCTAACGATCCGACCGATCTTAAGGGGCAATCTTCCATGGTACTTAACCTTAAACCCCAAAGCTTAATTCACACCGTTCGAGTTTACAGTTATATACACAATTTTTCAATCATAATGTCGATCCGATAATATTCGCTCTGACAAACTGTTGATCTTTGATTTTGATTTCTTTCACAACAATCTTTAGTCGATAATTTTTTTGGCAATCTTTGGTGAATCATTTTTTATGGCAATCTTTGGTCGATCATTTTTGGGCAATCCACATGGTTCAATCATTCTGGGGTGATCCTCATGGGTCGATCATTTTGGGCGATGCTCAGGATTCAATCATTTTTGGGTGATCCTCATGGTTCAATCAGTTTTGGGCGATCCTCATGGGTTGATAATTTTGGAGTGATTTTCATGGGTCGATCATTTTGGGGTGATCATCATGGGTCGATCACTTTTTGGTGATCCACATGGGTCGATCATTTTGGGCAATCTTTATGGGTCGATCATTTTGGGGTGATCCTCAAGGATGGGGAATTTGAGGGTGATCTTCAAGAGTCAATCATTTTGAAGTGCTCCTCATGAGTCGATCATATTAAGACGATCCTTATTGGTCGATCATTTTGGGATGATCCTCTTGGGTCGATCATTTTGGGGTGACCCTCATGGGTCGATCATTTTGGGGCAATCTTCATGGTTCAATCATTTTTGGGTGATTCTCATGGTTCAATCATTTTGGGGTGGTACACGGGTCGATCATTTTGGGTTGCTCCTGAAAGGTCGATCATTTTTGAGTGATCCTCGTGGTTCAATCATTTTGGGGTGATCCGCAACGGTTGATCATTTTGGCGTAGGCTATCCACAAGGGTGTGATCCTTCCCCTATTATTACTACCATTTTTTAAAAAGTATTTTGTCTTTTTTGGAAGAAACAAAAACATAACAGGTCTCCCCCCCCCCCACCGCCCAACACACACACCCCACCCTTAAGTTACGCCCCTCTGACAATCAGATTCAGTTGATAGCAATAAACTATACCAAGATGTCGTATTAAACCTTATAAGGGGAAGAGACCACTACTGATTAGATTAATCTAATAGGGATTGTTTCTGTAAATATTTTGCCAATTGCTTGACCAGTCCTCATTTTTTTGTTTTTCTTGGGAGTGTGGGGAGGGGTAAGGGTGGAGGGAGAGGCATGCCGGCTTTCCAAAGAGCTAAATATACGCGTTCTTTATTACGTAACCAGCATCCGACAAAACTTATAGAGACAATACTCACCCTACGGACTCCTCCCGTATTTTTTCCTCTCGGAATTGGGCGAACTCGAAATTCTATCTTAATCAGAAAGAAGTGTGTGGGTGAGAGAAGGGGCGGGGGAGGGGGAATGAGGGACGATGATGATTTCACCCACTTTTCCACATTCTGTTTTTTTTTGTAGTACTTCATTTAATATAATTTTGTCACCTCACGCGTCTCGGTAGCGGAAATGTCCTTTTGATTGGACTACCCAAGAAAAATATAATCAACTTTAAAAATTGTACAACACGACTGCCGCTTACTCGGACAAAATGATCTCGCCGCATCTCCCTTACTATTAATTAACTTTTCATGGGCTTCAGCGAAGTCTAAAACACGTCATAAAAATGAAAATTTAGCACTGCTGATGCTGACTCTTATTGGTCTAACTCATGTAAATGAATGTGTATATTACAAATTTTACCTCGTGTTCATATTCAACACAATGCAATTGTGGACATCTTCAATGACGGAATTGCAGCATGTAAGCCTACTGAACCTTACAATAGCTGGAAAATGATATAGATTCATTATCATAATATGTCGCACTGGTAAACCTTTGAAATGCAATGTAGCTCAAAAATGGAATAGGCCTATGCAAGATATTGTGATTTTTACACTAATTTTTGTTAATAGGTCTGAAATATATGAAAATGGAAATATTCTTTTAACAAGGCCAGAAAATGGATGTAGATTTGTGATACAAAAATGAAAAACACTTTTATACACGGTCTAAGATCTCGTAAGTGCTACTTCATTGCTTATGTTGCAGCTGAAATATCAAACACAGTTAGAACATAAGACTAGTTAACTCCTGAAGCGGTAGGATCCGACTTTTCTAATTCCCCCTCCCCACCCGCTGGCCCTACTTTTTGGCAATCCCACTTTAATTTCAATGAAAATGACAACAAAATGATTAAGATGACAAAAACTGAAAGTATTTCAGAATACCACAAGCCCCACCCCCCTTCGCCCAAACACATTTGATAATTATTCAGCCTTAGAAAGGGGAAAATAATTTGTAGCCAGTCCAGTGGAACGGAGCAGAGCTTTCTGGGGTGACAAATGTCCCTATGCACACAGGATTCAGAGAAGGATATGCCCTATGCAAGGCCAAAGAAAATGACAAAACTGGACCCAATTAATGAAGTCTCGACTTCAGTGAAACAATATAAGCCAAAATCGAGCCTAACCAGCTTCTTAAGTCTCTGAACTAATAGCAACCAAGTTTAACTTTTGGAATAGGTGGTGCTTTATGGAAAAATAGGATTCAAATGTTACGGTAATTAATGTGTAACAGTTGCAGATTGGAAAAGAGTGGGTATTGATTGTTGAAAAAAAAAAAACCTCTGCAATTGTTTTGAAGGGTAGGGGAGATCTGGAAGGGCAATCAGGGGATGTGTTTGATGGAGAAATATTTGTTACAAAGTAGTAAGGGAGCCTTTAAATAGGTGTAAGTGAAAAGATGTGTGTCCAGATGTGGCCTAGGTATCCTTGTTGTTACCGGAGATGTTGAGAGGAAATCATTCAACTCTTTGTTATTGCTTCATCTGTGCTGTATTGGGGTACACACAATAATCCTGAAGGAGACAAAATGGGGCACTTAAATACCACACTTACTGTTCCAAACCAATTATTTATTGGAGAGGGCTCCAATAAATAATATCACTGAACTCTGCACATAACTTTGTCCATTGATATACATCTCCATTTGTATTTTCAGGTAAGTCTCAGGGGCGGTCACTCCAATAATTTTAGCACATAGCTTTGTCCATTGATATACATCTCCATTTGTATTTTCAGGTAAGTCTCAGGGGCGGTCACTTCAATAATTTTAGCACATAACTTTGTCCATTGATATACATCTCCATTTGTATTTTCAGGTATGTCTCAGGGGAGGTCACTCCAATAATTTTAGGTGAACAGACATCACACTACCGGACCTCCTATTGCCCCCAATATTTTGTATCACATGTCAACAGACCTCATTAACCACCCACCCCCTCCCAAACTAGTTGAAACACTCTGCCACCCCTCAGTCTTGATCTAGTTTAAATGTGAAAGAGGACTTCAAAAGAAAAGAAAATAGTGAAAAAAGCATTCAAAAATCTTATTCCATTAAGGAGAGATCTAAGTTTAAAGTTTGGTATCATTTGTGTAGTAACGACTGAAATCAGACTAGATGTGATGTCATAAGTCTCAGATTCCTCAAAGTCTTTATGCATTCTATCATATTTTGTTCTGCGATTTTGTGGCTTAAAAATCATGGGATATGTTAAAAAATTAGTAAAACTGAATCTAAGATGGGAATTTATAATATTCCATGTGAAAAAAGTTTGAGGAAAAATAACTTAAATAGTGAACAAATTAAACAAACTTTCTTTAAAATACAATAACAATTGTTAAGTATGTCAGTATAAAGATGCCAACTTTCCATATTAGACTTACTACACCAATCATTTCTACACAGATAAGACAGAGCTTTAAACTTGAATATCTCCTTAACGGAATAAGATTTTTGAACGCTTTCTTCGATTTTGTCTTTCTTTTGAAGTCCTCTTCCATATAAGGTGGACAAGCTAAACCCCTGAAATAATCCTTCAAGTCTACTGAAGCAATTTTTAAAACGGTTGCCTCTCCACATATCAACACTCAAAATCTGTATTTGTGACATCCTATTTCACACCTAAAAAACAAAAATAGACGGAAGTTCTTTATTTATGCATAAATCATTGTTCACATTTCTCACAACCATACTTAAGTAAAACAAATGTAAAAGTATGTACATAAATAGCTACAAGCAAAATTCTGAAAGAAACTAAATAAATCTTAAAAACCTAACATAATTCTGCACTCCTTAACTTAGGGGATTAACACATGAAGCTTTAAAATCATACTTATTTGAAAACATATCGATGTTGTTCTGCACCAAGAAAGGATTCACACACATCTGAAATGGTAGGGAACAATCATTAATATTATCAGCTGGGGAAGAGGAAGGGGGGGAGTAAGGGGAGGGGGGATGGGGGGGAGGGTTCTATCGTGGTTGCATTTGAATGGTTTTGAATCTGTATGCCACAGCCCATGATGGTTCGATCGTGGTTGCATCTGAATTGGTTTTAGATCTGTATGCCACAGCCCAAATATCTTTTGAAACTAGACCTTTTTCTGTCTCTGGAACTAATAAACTATCAATAATTCAAAATTCATATTCCTTTTAGAAACCTTTCAGGGCAAATAAATACCCATATACATGAAATACATCAAAATGGAGAGCAACTCTGATAATTTGAAAATCATTGAACATCCACAAATGACTTTGAAGATTGTCATTTCAAGGGGTAAGAAAAAATCAAGAGGGAAGAAAAAAGTTAGAAAGTGGATATCATTCATGCTATTTCTAGGCACTGAAAAATAAAAACTGACACTTTGCTTACCAAACTGTCTGACTGCTGAAATTGTTACATTGTATAGTTGCTATATGCTTAATACCTGTAACATGCTAAAACATGCTAAGCTAAGCACCCCCACTTAACACTGGCAGGGTCCTAGGATAAGTGGAGATGATTAAACAATTGTAACATCAGTCACAAAGTCTGGAATTCCCCCACTTAACCTAGCAGGGTCTCACAAATAAGTGGGAAGGGACGATGCCACAATTGCGTCAGTCACGGAGCGCAGAATTGCCCCCACTTTACCCTGGCAGGGTCTCAGGGATAAGTGGAGACCATGTCACAATTGTTACGTCAGTCATGGAGTGCAGAATCGCCCCCACTTAACCCTGGCAGGGTCTCAGGGATAAGTGGAGATCATGTCACAATTGTTACATCAGTCACGGAGCGTGGAATCGTCCTGCATCAATCCCATTAGAATATGCTTAACCTGAAGTTAGAGCTCATGAAATTGAGCCTGACAAAAATGCAGTACCTGAAAGTTGACCAGTGTAAGTTGACTGGAAATGTTAATGGTAAACTATTATTCTGCATATCTTTTTGGCTTTCAAAAACTCTGTAAAGCTTTAAATCGCTTTATTATAGACAGCAACAGAACTAAATGAAACGTCGCAAAAAAAAAAAATGGCTCAAAATGGATTTTGAAGTTTTTTTGTGCTAAAATGTAGGAAGGATTTACAAAGATGCAAAGTATATGTGTCGTTAACATTAAAAGAAAAGATATACAGTATACAGGATGTATATACCATATAATTTACATTTGAGTATGTGTTCCATTGTAATTACAGTAGTATCAGTAAAAAGATACATATTGAGAATCTTACATCTGCAAATTTATAGTCCAGTTAATGATTTCATGTATATTCTTTTCAAGAATATTTCACCACAATATCTTTTTATGTAAGTTCCTATTGCATGAGAAAGAAAGAACTGGAGCAAACAGCACTGTTGCTCTGAAAAGGATAAGAAAAACAAAGGAAACTGAAAATAATCCAAACATCAAAAGCCAAATGAATGTTTTCTATATAAACATGGTACAATATGAAATTAAATGCAGTTTTGTATTTGATATCTAGAAGGGTGTATCAAACACACACTGAAAGTTTTTCCCCACACACCAAGCTTGGTACAATGGCTATTGTCATTTTTCTCAATCTGCACACCCTTTTTACTTCTGTGTAATCTAAGTATGACAGAAGGCTTACACAGGCTGTCCCCTATATCCTCTTCCAAGACCCCTCCCAACTGCACTTGAGTTGCTTTTCTGAAACCTCTGTCCTGCATTTGGCTCATTCCTTCATACTGGGATTGACCTTGACCTGGTGGTACCATCCCAATAGATGATGGTCCCACACTTGATTGGACGTCATCTGAAAGCATTTTGAAATCGGTGGGCATTCTGCCATCTGTCAGCATTCCGGTTTCTGTGGGTAACCTGATATCTGCAGACATTCCAGAATATTGCGACATTTCAGGATGCATAGACATTCCTAAATTCTGAGACATAAAAACATTAGAATTCATACTAGCATTTGGTTGAACTCCAAAAGCCAGGTTCATCCAGAATTTGGATTCATCCTTGGATTTGGCACCATTCTGGAATTCATGGCCATCTTGTTCATAGGGTGATGATATGGAGCCATTCTGGCACTGGGGTTAACTTGGGTGAAATTCTGAAGGTTTACCATAGGTGGTATGTTGACTGGACCATTTACAAAAGGTACATTTGTTGGTTGTGGCCTCACATGCTGGAACCCAGGAGGGCCCTGACTAAACTGGTGCATCATTGGTGGTCTTGTCATCATTTGATGGACCCCAGGAGGAGGGTGTTGCCCAAAAGGAACATTCTGAGAATTACTATCTGGTATACCAAAGGGAAACTTTGCCATGTTAGGGTCCTTCATGGGTATATTTGCCATTAAAGCAGGGCCTTGAGGTCCATTTCTCATCATATGTGATTCCGTTGGGCCCAAATCCATTTGCTGTATTCGTCTTGGCTCCGGCCTCAGCAGAGGTATATCACGCTGATCCCTAGAAGACATAGTCTCAATCATTCTCTTCATGGCACTCATTTCATCCATAACATTCCGTAAAGGATGATTGTCGCCATCAGAGTTGCTCCACATCACTTGAGATGGCTCACTCACATCCAAACTTGGTAAAATATTATCATTCACTGGTGCAAAATTTCCTGTATCTCCTTTTTGTATTTCTATTGAGTCTGTGTTCATTTGAAAATGGGAATTATGTTTTAGGGCAGATGAACCAGGCTTGTCTCCTCTTGGATCTGTAATATGTGACCCACCCCTTCCTCTACCAAAACCTACAGCAGCCATTTGTTGGTGAGGATTGGTCTGATATTGGTTCATGTACTGTTCATATTCCTGTGAAGCAAAGTTTGACTGCCTCTGTTCATACACCACCTTGTCTGCTTTGTAGCTCCTGCATTATTTGCCTGTTGGCTGTGTCCCATCTCCTGATAGTCTGTCTGGCTGTGTCCCTCCTCCTGATAAATACTGCAGAGACTGGTTCTGAACCGCACCATACCCTATTTCTTCACTTTCCTCAAATTGCTGACCAGGTTGGATTTTATCTTGCCCTTCCTCTCCGCCTTGAGGAAAGACTTCTTCCAATGATGAAGGGTCGGCCACCACTTTCTCTCTTAGCGCATCAGTGTGATTGAGAAATGCACTTGGAGAATTTGCACTCACAAAAAATGATTCCTGCTTTCTCATTGGGCTGACAGCAGCAGTTTGCTTCGGTTTAAAAGGCTCTGCAGAAACCTTCAAACAACTGCGTATAGCTTGACCCAAAGACTTCAAATCTGACTTCAGTACAGTGAGTGGCTGAGGATTTTCAATTTCATATGTCTGAGAGAAGTCAAGTTCTTGTTCAGAATGGCTCGCAGCTTCTTCTGCCCGAAGGGTTTGACTTTCTGGTGACAGAGGGTTTTCAATTGTTAATGTCCCACCAGGCAACAGGCCTTGATTTACATGAACTCCTCCCTCAACATCCTTATTATGATTCATAATGGCCTGTCGGAGGGTCATTGGCTTTGCGGCTGCCATCAAAAGCCCCTGAGATTGGTTTTCTGATGCTTCTTGAGCAGGACTGGTGGGTGATGGTGGTGGAATGGTCACTTCAGGACTTACTTCTGCCTGTTGTTCTTGCTTCTGATTAGTAAATTCAGCTTCTCGTGGTGATTTTGGTGATACAGCATCTGGAATGCTTTGTTCTGGAGTTAAAAAGAAAATTTCATGAAGAAATCGGATAAACCATATGATTGATTAGTAATAAAGAAAACGATGAATTGAATGAGAGAGTAAAATTTGACATTCATGAAGACCAATGTTTTCAAAACATTTTTAAGTGAATAATGAAATAATGAAATAAGATGTAAAACTATAATACAAAGTGCCTACAAAATATAAGTGGAATTGTTAATGTGCACTACAAATATCTGATTTTATTTATTCCATTTTTACAACAATAACAGTATAGTATACCATAATATACATGGTCAAAGTGCTATAAAAAAAAAAATGAAGTTCATAGACTTAAAAGTAGACATAACTGCATACATAAAAATACTTACAAAATTAATTACTGACATTTGTCAGCTATCATTTGTAATCTTGCCACTGAATAAAGGGTGTTCATACTAGGATACTTTGTTTAATTTACAAACTGAGAAGTACTCCTAAAGGAATATTTCTATGAGTAGTACTCCTAAAGGAATATTTCTATGAGAAGTACTCCTAAAGGAATATTTCTTTGAGTAGTACTCCTAAAGGAATATTTCTTTGAGCAGTACTCCTAAAGGAATATTTATATGAGTAGAATACTCCTAAAGGAATATTTCTATGAGTAGTAACTTCTAAAGGAATATTTCTATTAGTACTCCTAAAGGAATATTTCTATTAGTACTCCTAATAGAATAGTAGTACTCTAAAGGAATATTTCTATGAGTAGTACTCTAAAGAAATATTTCTATTAGTACTCCTAATAGAATATTTCTTTGAGTAGTACTCCTAAAGGAATATTTCTATGAGTAGTACTCCTAAAGGAATATTTCTATGAGTAGTAACTCCTAAAGGAATATTTCTAATAGTACTCCTAAAGGAATATTTCTATGAGTAGTACTCCTAATGGAATATTTCTTTGAGTAGTACTCTAAAGGAATATTTCTATGAGTAGTGCTCCTAAAGGAATATTTCTAATAGTACTCCTAAAGGAATATTTCTATGAGTAGTACTCCTAATGGAATATTTCTTTGAGTAGTACTCCTAAAGGAATATTTCTATGAGTAGTGCTCCTAAAGGAATATTTCTGTGATCAAACATGTGGCAAATGATACAGGGCAAGTTCAGAAACATAATGGTGAAAAAGATTCCTTGATATCACAATATTTCTCTTAAACAATATTGAATTTCAACCATTCCATAGGTGTGTTAAAAGGTTTTTCGGGAATTTTAAGCTGAATAGGGTGATGTCATATAAGCACATGACAATTGTTAGGCTTTTTTTTTGGAAAAGGAATGTAAATATATTTTTTAATATTGAGATTGGTATAATATATACCTTACATGATCATATTGTGCACATCTGTTCATGAAGTACACGGTGTGTACCCATTATTACCTTACATGATCATATTGTGCACATCTGTTCATGTAGTACACGGTGTGTACCCATTATTACCTTACATGATCATATTGTGCACATCTGTTCATGTAGTACAGTGTGTACCCATTATTACCTTACATGATCATATTGTGCACATCTGTTCATGTAGTACACGGCGTGTACCCATTATTACCTTACATGATCATATTGTGTCATCTGTTCATTAAGTACATGGTGTGTACCCATTATTACCTTACATGTTCATATTGTGCACATCTGTTCATGTAGTACATGGTGTGTACCCATTATTACCTTACATGTTCATATTGTGCACATCTGTTCATGTAGTACACAGTGTGTACCCATTATTACCTTACATGATCATATTGTGCACATCTGTTCATGAAGTACACAGTGTGTACCCATTATTACCTTACATGATCATATTGTGCACATCTGTTCATGTAGTACACGGTGTGTACCCATTATTACCTTACATGATCATATTGTGCGCATCTCTTCACTGTGTGTACCCATTATATCAGAGAGAAAAAATAAGTAGAGTATGTTTCTACAAGAATGCAAAGTAAGTTTGAGGAAAGTATTGTTGTTATGTCACCCTAAGCCTGTTACCCAAAGCTCAAAACTTTAATAATCTACTTGTAGGAATAATATATTAAGACAGTTTTTTTTTCTCACCAGTTTGTTTCTTAATCTTTGTCCTTGAAATGTTTGACTACGGAAATATTCCTCAATTATGTTCATAATCTAGACAACCTTTTTTAATTCACGAGGATGCTCTTCTAATTGTATTTCTTAAAAATGGTAAGCACACATGATGTAAAGCTTTCTTCTATGACATTATCAGTCTTAATGCCTCTGTAATTTACAGTATCACATACAGCCCAGTATCACATAGCTGACGTTCGTACCCTGCAGGGTACAGATCATATATGACATCATCAGCCTTAATGCCTCTGTGATACACAGTATCACATACAGCCCAGTATCACATAACTGACGTTTGTATCCTGCAGGATACAGATAATATATGACATCATCAGTCTTAATGCCTCTGTGATACACAGTATCACATACAGCCCAGTATCACATAGCTGACGTTCGTACCCTGCAGGATACAGATAATATATGACATCATCAGTCTTAATGCCTCTGTGATACACAGTATCACATACAGCCCAGTATCACATAACTGACGTTCGTACCCTGCAGGATACAGATAATATATGACATCATCAGTCTTAATGCCTCTGTAATTTACAGTATCACATACAGCCCAGTATCACATAACTGACGTTCGTACCCTGCAGGATACAGATAATATATGACATCATCAGCCTTAATGCCTCTGTAATTTACAGTATCACATACAGCCCAGTATCACATAACTGACGTTCGTACCCTGCAGGATACAGATAATATATGACATCATCAGTCTTAATGCCTCTGTGATACACAGTATCACATACAGCCCAGTATCACATAACTGACGTTCGTACCCTGCAGGATACAGATAATATATGACATCATCAGTCTTAATGCCTCTGTAATTTACAGTATCACATACAGCCCAGTATCACATAGCTGACGTTCGTATCCTGCAGGATACAGATAATATATGACATCATCAGTCTTAATGCCTCTGTGATTTACAGTATCACCTACAACCCAATGTTACATAACTGACATTCGTATCTTGCAGGGTATAGATCATAATATATGACATCATCAGCCTTAATGCCTCTGTAATACACAGTATCACATACAGCCCAATGTTGCATAACTGACATTCGTATCTTGCAGGGTACAGATCATATATGACATCATCAGCCTTAATGCCTCTGTGATACACAGTATCACATACAGCCCAATGTTACATAACTGACATTCGTATCTTGCAGGGTACAGATCATATATGACATCATCAGCCTTAATGCCTCTGTGATACACAGTATCACATACAGCCCAATGTTACATAACTGACATTCGTATCCTGCAGGGTACAAATCAAATATGACATCATCAGCCTCAATGCCTCTGTGATACACAGTATCACATACAGCCCACTGTTACATAACTGACATTCGTATCCTGCAGGGTACAGGTAATATATGACATCATCAGTCTTAATGCCTCTGTGATACACAGTATCACATACAGCCCAATGTTACATAACTGACATTCGTATCCTGCAGGGTACAAATCAAATATGACATCATCAGCCTCAATGCCTCTGTGATACACAGTATCACATACAATAATGTTACATAACTGCGTTAGTATCCTGCAGGGTACAAATCAAATATGACATCATCAGCCTTAATGCCTCTGTGATACACAGTATCACATACAGCCCAATGTTACATAACTGACGTCGTATCCTACAGGGAACAGATCATATATGACATCATCAGTCTTAATGCCTCTGTGATACACAGTATCACATACAGCCCACTGTTACATAACTGACATTCGTATCTTGCAGGGTACAGGTAATATATGACATTATCAGTCTTAATGCCTCTGTGATACACAGTATCACACACAGCCCAATGTTACATATTGACATTCGTATCTTGCAGGGTACAGATCATATATGACATCATCAGTCTTAATGCCTCTGTGATACACAGTATCACACACAGCCCAATGTTACATAACTGACGTTTATATCCTGCAGGGTACAGATCATATATGACATCATCAGCCTTAATGCCTCTGTGATTTACAGTATCACATACAGCCCAATGTTACATAACTGACATTCGTATCCTGCAGGGTACAGGTAATATATGACATCATCAGTCTTAATGCCTCTGTGATACACAGTATCACATACAGCCCAATGTTACATAACTGACGTTTATATCCTGCAGGGTACAGACTAGCATTTGAAAAAAACATGAACACACTAACTTCTGTGATTACGTTAAAACAGAAACACGAACAACTCCCCACGGTAGTTAGTTACACTTACCCTCAACTTGCTTCTTATCATCCAAGGTAGCTAATCGGGTCCTTGAAGTGCCCCATGAGAGTTTCTGTCTCCTCCAATTCATCAACTACTCCAGCATCCATAGCTTTACCGGACAGAGATTCAAGCAATCGTTTTCTGTCAAATGAAAAGGCAATGTTATGATCTAGTATGATAATAAATAAGCTCATGCATGTGAATGTTGAAACAACAATCATTAGTAAAGGGAGAATAATACTCTTGCAATGAATGAGAGATTTTAACTAATTTGAAAGCTTGCTCAATGATCAACTATAAAAGATGCAATCTTATGCATATTTTATTATATAAAACACCTGTGCATGGCTGACTTGTACTTTAGAGTTTAATCACCTTCGCCATAGAAAATTATTCCGGTATGAAGACAATATTTCTTAAATTCATAACATGGACCAGTAATTTTCACATGTTGTTTACCCTTACATTCCTAGACATCTTATCTTAAAATTCCCTTTGCTAAAAAATGAACCATAACCAAGTTAAGATTAATAATTTTTGCCCATTGGTACCAATAGTTGCATTTTCAGAGCTTTAAATGGAGAAGAATTTATTTTACCAACCAGAACCTAAAGGTTTTGTAGTTCTGATGCTTTTTTTCTTCTTCACAAGCTGATGAATTTGCAAAATTTGTATTAACTGTCATGTTATTGTATATCATGAAATATTTGTTCCATGATATTTAGTCATTAGCTGCACCCACCATGCAGATCAATACAAATGTTGACAACATTAGCATTGTATTATTATTATTATACATTTATAGTGTGCTTGATCTTAAAAAGCTCTAAGCGCATTACAAAATAAACACCATATACATTGTACAATAATTAACAACATTATCATAGCAAGTATGATGCAAAAATGGTTGCTCATTTATTCTATTTCAAAGAATTTGTCAGTAAGTCCTGCCTACTCATTAACATTCATATCACAACCACAACATTAGAACATATGTACAGACCATTTCCCATCTGTGTACGTGATATAGCATAAATGTGATATATAGTTCATGAGATAGAGTATGGTGTTTACATCATTTAGCACTTTCACATTAAGCAATGCCCACCATGCATATCAATGACATCTGCTGATAACATAAGCATGAACACAATAACCAACAAAATTATCATGCACAATATGATGCAAAATGGACAGTTGTTCATTTATCATATTTTCAAAATGTTAACTTTAAACCCCACCCACTTATTAGTATGCATGATATCACCACCACAAACAATAGGGCATATCTACAGACCTTGAGCTTTCTGTGTACCGAATATGACATAAATCAAGATTACCATTCTTGAAATACTGTTTACAAGCTCTTTTTAGCAAAATCATATCAAGCCCCGCCTACTACACATATTAATGAAATTCAACATTTTTACATCATAAACATGTACACACCAGATATGATAATGATTCTAAATATGAAAAAAAAAAACATTCGGTTGTTAAAATATGAACATTTCAAGATTTGTACATTATTAGTATGCATGACATCACCATAAAAAAAACAATAAGGCACATCTACGGTCCATGGGCTACTGTGTACAACATATGACATGAATCTAAAATACTATTTTTGAGATATCACATTTACGAGCAACACACACACACACATACACACATACATACACACACCATCATGACTGCATAGGTTGTTGATGCTATCGCATCGGAAGCAAAAACTTAGAAACATGAAGAAGAATAAAATTAAGTAATGAGGAAGCATGTTCTTAATGAATACTGGATTTTGGATCAAATGTCCATTCTTGATCAAATTTAATGTCTTCAGACATGTGAGTGATGATTCATAGAAGTAGCTGAAATTGATCAATTTTCTCATTAAAATAGGTAAGTATTGTCAATCATGCAGAAAATAGGTGAAATTAGCTTGGAAAATAGATGAAAGATGAAATCAACTAAATAGCTAAAGTCTCACATACTGAAATTGATCAATTTTCTATCAAAATAGCTAAGTATTGTCAATTATGCAGATAATAGGTGAAATTAGCTTGGACAATAGCTGAAAACAGCTAAATAGCTAAAGTCTCACATGCTGAAATTGATCAATTTTCTTATCAAAATAGCTAAGTATTGTCAATTATGCAGATAATAGGTGAAATTAGCTTGGAAAATAGCTGAAAACAGCTAAATAGCTGAAGTCTCACATGCTGAAATTGATCAATTTTCTTATCAAAATAGCTAAGTATTGTCAATTATGCAGATAATAGGTGAAATTAGCTTGGAAAATAGCTGAAAACAGCTAAATAGCCAAAGTCTCACATGCCTGTGTCTTGGTAACAGAATAATATTTTAGATGCTATCTCTGCCAATTTGTCTCTTTCCAATTTTGTTGTTGTTGTTAAATCCTAAACAAACTGTTCATGCCCAGAAGTATATCCTTTTATACACACCAACAAATTCAATTTAAGTATTTATCTAGTGAAACTAGGCCTCTGGTCTTTGTCACAAATACAACCAAATACACATCTTAACAAAATAAATTATTGAGTTTACAATTTGTACACATGAAATAATATCAACATAAATATTACATACGATCATGCTCCTAACGCAAGTTACAAGCTTGGATAACAAAAACTGAAAGACTTTTGCATAACTTTTCTGATTCTGTACTCAGTAAACTGTTAAACTTTTGTACATCTCGGTAATTAAAAAAGTAATAAGGTGGAAAAGGTGGAAGGAATGCATTTCAAATGTAGATCATTTAGCAAAGGGCAAATAAGAATAAATGGTACTCCTCATCAATTTCACCAGAGCAAAAAATTGACAAATTCTTTGATTTAACCCTTACTCTACCAGCACCTTTTGGAAAATGCACTCGGGAGGCGGAGCCAAAGATGGGGCACCCAAAACGGGGATAATATCGCCGCGTGGTAAAGGTTAAAGGTATTCTGCTTTTCCTGCCTATATCACAACAATATCAAGAGCTCCACAACGTAAGTTTGCTAGGGCCATTCTCCATAAGGACTTATTCAAATATAATACGTAAAGTTCAACAAAATTGTCTTCCTTGTACAAAATATATGAACCTAACGAGTCTGCTTAATGTATACTAATTAATCAATCAAAGAAAGAAGGAATCATCCAATCACCAGTAAAGGAATTTAAAACAAGAATTTAAAACAAATGAGCATGTGGAAAAACTCTCTTCATTTAACATCCATGAGTTGGTATCTTTCGTATCAGATATAAACATCTCTAAAATGGAAATCATTTATTGTGAATTGATTTATCTTCATAATTGTTTATTTTGTATTAAGTGTGTAAGCTCTTCCTTTCAGTATGCTATCATAGGGGCATTAATAATATGCCCAACATGCATCAGATAGAGGCATCATATTAGACTCGCAAGTTGGCAATGTAAGTTAGATCGTAGCTGTGCCAGGCGAAGTAAATAATAATATCATATTAGGTTGCCCTTGCTCTGGCAAGGCGTGTGATGTGCAATGGTCGGGTTTGGCTAAAATCGGCTGTTGCAGTGCATACTAAACGGAAAGCAGAGTTAGATCTCATGTTTAACTAAAAGAGTTCACTTCTTCCTTACAGTGAAAAAGTGAAGTTTGTGCAGCAGGTATTCATTAAAAAAGATTTCCAGATTCACATGCCACCCAGCTCAAGTGTGTGTGACGCTACTCGCACATACTCTATTGCAAAGTCATAAAGTTAGGATTGTACAAATGATCCAAGCACGTCCAATAATGCACCTACCTTCTTCCGTCCAGGAACTTCATTGTCATCTGAATGTCATCCATATTCAGGTTACTTGGAACATTTTCATCAATTTCCTAAAGGAATGTAAAAACAAAAACACATGAGGGCAGAATTGATCAAATTTAGTATGTGATTATATTATCAAAACTAGAAAATATTATCAAAACTGGAAAACGTAAGTGAATTGAGAAACTGCCATTAACGAGCACAACTAATGGATGGCTTTTTCATTATATCCCTGACATATGTAAATTATAGCAATATGCAAAGCTTGAAAAGTTTTGTTTGAATACTCACTGATAAAACAGTTAAATTATCAAAACAATTTTTGACTCTTGGAAAAAAACAAAAACATCTTAACTAAGAAAAGTTGTATGTGCCAACTACGCAGACCTGCCAACCTTTAGGATCACCAAACTGTATTCTGCAACTTCAAAAGTTGTATTTTTGATAAAAAACACTGTACTCTTCAAACAAAATGTACAAAACAAAGGTTTACTGTGGCTGAAAAAAAATTACCACTGTACTTTCAGTTTTCTCTTATTGTACGCGGCACTTGCCTTTTTGCATTTTGGAGTGCTTCATTTTTTAATGTAGCAGGTAGGTTGCCTTATGCAACTTGTAGTCTACACTTTTTGGCGGCAGCCGCAAATGTTTATAAATCGTATTCTGAATCTAAATCAGTTAAGTCGGCAAAAATCTTTCAAGAGGACATGAACGCCAAGCAGCGTAAAAAGTATGAGTAAAAAAAACAAGTAAAAAAAAAACAACGTATT
The DNA here is from genome assembly GCA_020152595.1 of Chiridota heheva. Lineage (NCBI taxonomy): Eukaryota > Metazoa > Echinodermata > Holothuroidea > Apodida > Chiridotidae > Chiridota > Chiridota heheva. Next base: position 119,180 of record JAIGNY010000205.1, read on the forward strand.
CTGGTGCCAAAAAACGTACAATCGTATTCTCAACATTTTCCTGTATTAAATATGGCAAAATCGTACTAGTTGGCAGGTCTGACTAAGTAATGTATGGCAGAGAAAATTTGAGAACATTTTGGCTGGGAAAATTTTGTATTCAGAAGAGTACAGGGATCTGTAAAATTATCACTGGTGTCAGAAATCTATTCAACAGGAGGTTCCCTGGTAGAATATTACTCATTCCATACTGAGATATACCATAATTAGTGCCCATCCAAATCATATTCCATACATCTTGCAATGATGCAGGTAATTAAAGCCATTCTTTCTAATTGTTTTATTTAACCCTAAATGTAATCTTAAAACCAAAGGGTTTAATGCTTACATCTAGCGATGATTCACTTTCTAAGTCCAGTCCATCCAACTCTTGGTTCATCTGGCTAATAACTACTTCATCTTCAGCTCCCATCGACAGTAAGAGAGCAGCAGGCTCTACAGAGAAAAATAAAACACTTCATTGGTGTGTACCAATCAATGGGACAAAAAGCTACACACCTGCCTATGTGGCTGTGCTGAAAATCATGTACTGTAGGTGTGATAACAATCATATTGTAAATGCATTCTTTTTGCATTTAAAATTGAGGGCAATTGCAACAAAAAAATATCAGGAGAAGGATGCCTAACAGCAAAAATATTGTGGGATTAGAGCAAGTGCCTGTATTATCATCGTTTTAGTTGATACAAATTCAAGCTGACACAACACCAATTAAATCCTTACAACTCGTTACCTGTTTTAATTAAGACAATGGCCATAGCAAGATCCATGGAAGTAAGGCATTTTTATAACATATCTTCCTATTCATATGACTACACTTGCAAAACACGGCACATAATTGAGGAGTGTACAGTAGATCTGCTGGGTGTCACTCCTGATATTTTTCGAGAAATCCATCCATGAGAAATCAAAGATGGTTGCAATAATTATTTTATTATTATTATTAAATTATGTTTATAAAGCACTTATTCTAAAAGAAAGCTCTAAGTGCTTTAAAAAAGCATGAAGAAATGAAAAGTGAATTACTTATCAATACATAAAAGAAACAAAAAAAAATGATTCAACACCTAAAACCCCCATAATAGGTCAAAGCTAAAATATCAGTATTTTTCTAATAAAAGAAACAATTAAGTTTTAAACGTTCATTTCAGATACATGAATAAGATAAAACAGTTAATAAAAAAGCGGTAAAAACTACCAATCTTAAACACAAAACACTAAAGAAATAAAAAAAACTTATAATGACCCTCACTATAATGACAAACATGAAAAAATAATCAGGCAGCTTTCATATTAATTTTCTTCCAACAGATTTTATCAAATAATTAACAAATAGGTTAGAAGGGAATTGAGTCCATTATAACCTTTTGTAATTTCAATGCAATGGGTTACATATAAGCAACAAACAAATGAACGGACAGACAAAGGGCAAAATCTAACCATAAGCAGGTTGCGTAAAACCTTGTTGAAACATCATCTGGTCCATGGACACCAAGAAGTTAGAGGGATCCAATTGCTGCATGTTGGACTTGGTAAGCACACCCGGTCCAACCTGCATAGTTAAATCATACCAAAATTAAGATTAATCATTTTTGCCCATTGGTAACAATAGTTGTATTTTCAGAGCTTTAAATGGAGACAAATTTATTTTACCAAAATTTGGTACATACTTTTTTTTAAATATGATATTAATTACTTATTCTGGATTTTAATTTTCAAATATGTATACCGCTGTTTTCAACATAATAAGAGAATCATATTGTTACACTTTCTACAGCCGAACTTTCTTCCTTATAATGGCCCATGCACAGGGCCACCAAAATCCAATGCTGGCTTGTGAAATTTTTGTACACATGGGCCACTTTTTAATAAGCCCTAGTTGATTACAAACCTGTTCAAAGCACTGACAAATCTGAAATTTTCAAAAACAAAAGCAAAATTAATTTAATCCAAATTTCATATTAAAGAAATGTAAACAGCTTTTATTTATTGATGTTGGGAAATATGTCACGAGTGAAAGAAAATGTTGGGTTGGCTTTATTAGAACAAAAGCACTTATTATGTTGAATACATTATCTTTAATTTCTTATCTGTACTTGCTAAATGTTCAGTGAATGAAAGCAAATTTTCTGAAACAAATACTTTTTTTAGAGGTTTTAAAATTAAAGAGAAATGATTTTGAATACAGTACATGCAAACTTTTACACCTTTGACTTCCATTGAGGGAATATCTAATTAAAAAAAAAGTTGATTCAATTTTTCTCCAGTTATGTTTGTTTGTTTGTTTGTTTGATGAGGGCTTAACGGCACCACGACAATGGGGTCAAATTGTGCCTAAGAGGTCAGATCATTCTAGAGGTAGGAAGGAAAGGAAACAGGGGGAGAATGAGAGAAATACAAGAACAAAATGTCAGAAAGCTGTGATCCAGAGAGGAGGTGCATGGGTGGAAAAAACAAGGTAGAGAGAGGGGGTGGAAGAGGAGAATTAAATATGGTTGTAGAGGGAAGCATGATGAAGGAAGGAGATAATTTTATTCAGGTTTTTTTCTGGAACTCAGCAATTGAGTTGTGGGGAGCGAGGGAAGCTCTGGGAAGGTTGTAAGGGGGAAACAAGGAGAATGTGATGGACTGTGAGGGTGCAATAACAATTGTTGCAGAGGGATTGGGGGAGCCAACAAGGAGGTGGGAGTGAGTAAGTGAGTGTGACCTATTCCAGTTATGGCTAAGCAAAGTTCTGAGAAATTTTTGATATCAATTTTGCCACATTTGACATGTACAGGCCTCCCACCAAGGTTTAGAAAAAATCTAAGAATTTAATAGGAGTGCTTGAGAAAAATATAGGACTTTTTAGTGTTATAAGGGGGAGAATATAGCTGGCTTTATGGCCACATGGAATTTTCAAGTCTCTGTTTTGTAATATAAACTAATTTTTCAACATGCTTTGCATGTGTTACAAGGGACGATGGCCCAAATAAATGATGAAGACCATCTTTCCAGGTGAATGATCTGCAATTTCTTTAATATTTGGGCAGTTGCTATCTGTATCGTAACATCTAAATAAAAAAGTAAAAAAAATATAAAAAGTTGTTGTCGAAGATATCTTTTGTTATCCTACAGAACTAAACCTTTAAAAGTGTAATAATCTAATATGCATATATATGTATGTATGTATGTATGATTGTATGTATGTATGTATATATGTATGTATGTATGTATGTATGCATGCATGCATGCATGTATGTATGTATGTATGTATGTATGTATGTATACATGTATGTATGTATGTATGTATGTACATATGTGTGTATGTATGTATGTATGTATGTATGTATATATGTATATATATATATATAAATATATATATATATATATATATATATATATATATTATATATATATATATATATATATATATATATTTATATTTATAATCTAGACTTGCTACTTTAAGTTTCACGCCCTTATAAATTATAACGCAGTAGTCACGGTGAGACTCGAACCTGGTGCACTCGCGTGCTGGCCGCATTCATATCCACTACACCAGATGATCATTGAAAATGCTGTGGTGAAATTTAATTATTATAGAATAGGGTCCCAAATAGAGAAGGTATGTCTGTATTTATTTATCAAATGAAAGAAAAATGCAAGCACTTTTTGTTGAACAAAAAGTTGAACAAAGCATGTGCGATTGAACAAGGCATGTGCAGTTGAACAAAGCATGTGCGATGTACGGTTTTTGAGAAGAAAAAAAACGGTCAAAAATGGTAGAAATTCATACAATTTTGAAGAAATTTACCAGAACAAGAGATTGCAGGTAGAGATTATAACAATTAGACCAGAAATCAATAATATCATGTCTTAGAATTTCCGTCTTTGATTTTGAAGCAAAAATGTGACCTTGAAGTTATTGTAAAATTTAAAAGGAAAAAAACATTTTTGCCAATTTTTTAGCAATTTTTGAGTTTTACCCTTTTTCAAGCTAATTTTTCTCAAAATTCTATAATATGACCCCAATAAAAAAGTTACATTTTGTGAAGAAATATCTGAGTACTTTAAAATGATACCAAGATTACTCCCATAGGACTTTGGTAATGTTCCGATTTTAATTTTTTAAAAAGGTGGTTTGAAAACGGCGATAATATCGCCACGTGGTAGAGCAAGGATTAATCAAGAATACCTGTAAAATCTCATGTAATTTCTCATTTTATATTTTACTACTTAACATTTTCCATGAATGTTAGTGTGTTCTAAGAATTTTGTGCCTATTCAAGTACAAATATAAGAAAATATACAAAAATATAGGAATTAGGGCCCAAATTTATGAACTAGAACGGTAAAAAATTGTCATGGTTCTCATGCAAATTGACACCCATATCATATGACCTGGCCAATTATAAAAATGGCATCCCACCCCATGTCCCACATGACATCCCATCCCTTGTCCCACATGGCATCCCATCCTATGATCCACATGGCATCCCAACCTATGTCCACATGGATCCTATCCCATGCCCCAAATGACATCCCACCCCATGTCCCACATGATATCCCATGCCTTGTTCCTCATGGCATTCCACCATATACCCGACATGTCATTCCACCATACAGTATGTCTCACATGGTATTCCACCATATGTCCCACATGGCATTCCACCATATGTCCCACATGGCATCCCACCCTTTAACCCATGTGGCATCCCACCCCATGTCCCACATGACATCCCATGCCTTGTCCCACATGGCATTCTACTATATCTCCCACATGGCATTCCACCATACAGTATGTCTCACATGGTATTCCACCATATGTCCCATATGGCATTCCACCATATGTCCACATGGCATCCCACCCTATGACCCACATGGCATCCCACCCTATGTCCCACATGGATCCCATCCTACATGTATGTCCCACATTAATCCAACCATATGTACCACATGACATCCCTCCCTATGTCCCACATGGCATCCCTCCCTGTGTCCCACATGGCATCTCTCCCTATGTCCATCATTGCATCCCACCTTATGTCCCGTATCAGTGGCTTCCCACCTGATGTCCCACATAGCATCCCACCTTATGTCCCACATTGATCCTATCATATGTTCCACACGCTCCCAATGTCCCAATGACATCCTACTTTATGTCCCACATGGCATCACATCCCATGTCCTCCTACCCTATGTCCCAAATAGCCTCCTACCCTATGTCCCAAATAGCCTCCTACCCTATGTCACACATGGCATCCCAACCTATGTCACACTCTTGTGTTACTTATGGCATCCCACCCCATGTCCCACATGGCATTCCACCCTGTTCCACATGGCATCCACCCCATGTCCCATATGGCATCTCACCCCATGTCCCACATGACATTCCACAGGCTCCATAAGAGTCTCATCCTAGCTATCAGTCCCTGATTGAGCATACTATGTATGAAAGTGACAGTTCATATAATAACTTACATGCAAATGACTTGTTGAAATGGGGTGGGACCCCATACCATTGACATCCCATTCCATGTATTCTACCCTATGTACTGCTGGCATTCCACCATATATCATACATGGCATTCCACATGAACGTTTAGGGATTTTAGTAAACGTGTACACGCAAAAAAAGCGGCGTGTATGACGAAGTTTAGTACCGTAATTTTTGAAATACACCAAAATTGCTCCAAAACTACAAGAAGTAAAAATCGCGAACTAGTATGGCAAAAGTACTGACTGCTTTGCCCAAATAGACGCTAAGTTTTGCTTTCCAAATCGTGAAAAGTTTACTTCTACAGTACAAATTATAATCTTTATGGAAAATATGCATAGAAATTCAGTTTAGAAAGAACAGATAACTTCCTTTCAATGTCATTTAAACTCAACATCGCAGTAACTTGTTTGTCGATTCGCCACGGCTTTCAAAGTTCTGTGAAAATCTTGCATACTGAGGCCTATGATATACCTCTCCGTAAAACATTTCAAAACTACGCCACCACTAGGAAGTTCTGAAATATCAGCCCTCTCGAAAAAAATGGCCGCCATCTTTGCAGCATGCAGAATTTCTTTCAGTATTTTTTCTTTCTTGCAAAATTTATTTGACTCATCAGGTAATATTTACATGTAAATGTACTGGTTGTCACGATTCAAGTGTTTTTTGGTCGATGAAACGGGCCTTGATTGTGTGGGATTTAAAGCCCTATGGCCTAACGTTAGGCCTATTGTTAGTTTCACTGTTTACTGCTGCACATTCGCGTGCATTTTACAAGTTAGATTACTCAGATTTCGCGAAATCAAAGTGCATAATATCCCCATTCATTGGTGATTACTGCGCATTTGTGATTCGCACATTTAAAAAAGATTAATGCTAATCGGGTTTACAGTTTGTAAAGTATCATTGATTGGAATTTTGTCAGCCGAATGAATGTGTGATTTGAATCATCAATATTGATTTTCAACGGCAAGACACTAGGCCTATAATGTATGAAAAACGATTACTCGCAATGAAAATTTAGTAAACGTTTACAAAATTTGCGAGCGTGTAGCGAGTACACGCTAAACGGTCACAGCTCTACATCCTACCCCATGTCCCACATGGCATCCCACCCCATGTCCCACATGACATCCGATAGGCTCCATAAGAAGTCTCATCCTAGCTATCACAATCCCTGATTGAGCATACTATGTATGAAAGTGTCACTTCATATAATAACTTATATGCAAATGACTTGTTGAATAAGCAAAAAGGCAGTCAAATAATTGTGCCTGATATAGCCCTTTGTGTATACCATGTAGTATATATCATATCATATGTCCTGCATGGCCCCCATCCATGTCCCACATGGCATCCCTCCCTATATCCATATGCAGGCACATCCTGTCACACTCCCTGACTAAGCATACTAAATATAAAAAGTATTGTCAGTTCATATAGCAACTGTAGCAACTTTATGAAAATAAACACAATAATAAAGGCAAATTTAATAATCATGCCTGATAAAACGTTGGTGCCCAAATATTTTAAATAATTTTAAGGATTTTAATTCTCCAGTGCTACGAGAGAGACGCTTGAGGATTTCTGAAGAATATTGGAGAATTATATCATTTTAAAGTTATCTTCTAAGGAAATATCAAATGTTTTGTAGACTTTTTAAGGAAACTAGTCTTCAATCAGTCTTAAGTGTCTGAAAAATGTTTAACTTTCATAAGGATATCTGAAGAAACTTTTAACTTTTTCTGAGGAACTCTCAAGAAACTTTAACATTTTCTGAGGAATTCTCAAAAACCTTTAACAGTCTGAGGAAATCTCAGGAAAAACTGTGGATGGCCGGATGGCCAGACGGACGAAATCGCCATTCACACAGGTTTGCATTATGCTTCGCATGCTCACCAAAAATATAAGAAAATATAGGAAGGACTTTTTTATAGGAAAATATAGGAAAAATAGGAGTTGGTGGGAGGCCTACATGTTGTAGTGGCTAGGAAGAACAAAATCTTTTGAAAAGATTTTTTGTCACTTTCTAATCAGCCATTGATGTCTTTTACAATGTATATAACAAGACAACTAATGTTGTCAGCTAGGTTCAAAAGTCCATATACCTATGATTTTTGTTCAGAATTCAATCATGGACAAAAATCTCTGCGCATTTTATTACTTCTACCAGTTTTTCCATGTTGGGAGTGGAAAAGAATACACCAGCAAATTGAACAATAAGATAGGAGTACAACAGTGTTAAAAAAACCAGCCGAGGATTGAAGAATCGCATCTGACCTCTATTTTAGCTCGCTCATCTTCTTCTGGTTCCACGGACTTAGCGTACCCCTCTTTGACCAGCATCTCATGAATGTGAATGTCCATGTCCGTTGTTGTATCACAGAGATACATGGTCATCACCTTATCCTGGAGGCAAAAAATAGAACAAAAAAGAATAAAAATATTGACTTGTAGATACCTAAAACCATGATATGCATTTCAAGCCTTCATTCAGATCAACATGTATGTAGCTGACAGGAATAAAGGTTGAATTTAAATCCACACTCAGGTGGATAAGGGCATTCAGCTCCCACTGGACATGACGCCAGTCTATCGCAGATTACCTTCCCAGCAGTGCTGGTACTTATGTCACAGCTGAGTGGACTGGAGCAAATAGAGTGTCTTGCTCAAGCACACAACCCAGTGCTCGTGTTAGAGCCTGGTCCTTTTGCATAGGGGCATGACTCCTTCCTTTATAACCACTGTGGCTCTAGCTAGCATATATACACATGTCAAATCACCTGGAATCTTACCCTAACAGCTCACCAGCCACTACTGAGGTTCTCATCTACATTTGGATACTTGTAAAGTAACTGCTAACAAAGTCTGTATACCCTTACACAAAACAGTTCAAATTTCATAGTGATCATTGGCATGTTTCAACCCTTAACCATGCATGCAAGGCACTGAAATGACCACGCAAAGCCCCAGAAATTGTTTAAGAACCCATGCCTCTGTGATCTCTGCAGTGTATCTGTAAAAAAATGTGACGTGTATTCAGTTTAATGAGGGATACCAAGTGGTTTATTGGTTGGAAGGTCAATATACTATTGGAAAGGTAATACAGGTATCAGGACAGCATTGCGTTCTTGAACAAGACACTTTGTTCCACCTTAATTCAGTGTCATGCAATCTACTCAGTCATAAATAAAGGACAATGTCAAGTCATTATTTCTCATCCACCTGGACCACTTAATTGTGAGATGAGTTAAATCCTTACTAGAGCCTTGAAGGCCCATCAGGCCAGTGCTTATTCCTGGTATTCTTGACTTAAGCAGAGGAGAGCACATGACTCCCTAAGATAAACGCCAGTCCATTGCGGGTTAACCCCCATCAGTGCTGGTACACATTTACAGCTGAGCGGACAGGAGCAAGTAAAGTGTATTACTCAGGACACAATGCAGTGCTCGCAACAGGAGTCAAACCTGGTACCAGTGCACCTAGGCTAGTGCACCTGAGCCAGTGCACCTGAGCCACTGCACATGAGCCAATGCATCTGAGCCACTGCACTTAAGCCACTGCATTTGAGCCACTGCATCAGGGCCACTGCACCTGAGCCACTGCATCTGAGCCACTGCACCTGAGCCACTGCACTTGAGCCACTGCACCAAGCCACTGCACCTGAGCCGCTGCATCTGAGCCACTGCACCTAGCCACTGCACCGAGCCACTGCACTTGAGCCACTGCACCGAGCCACAGCACCGAGCCACTGCACCGAGCCACTGCACCTGAACCACCTGCTAATTGTGGGATAAGCACTGGGCTTATGGATCTTCTAGCTCAGGAAAGGATTGACTAATTTCAGTGGATATGCTGTTCATCCTGGCAACAACAACACTGCCATTACAGTATAAGGATAAGTTTTATTTTTATAACTGATAAGTTGAGGACAACAGCTAGTAGTGGTTTATCTGTTACTCTTGGTTCTTTCTGATAAAAAAGCTTATGAGTTAAGGAAAAGGTTAGTGGTAGAACAGATCCATCTTTTATTAACCAAAACATCTCCCTCCTACCTCCCCCTAAATTAAAATAAGAAATAATTAAAAAATAATAAAAATAAAAAAATAAAAATAATAATACAACAACAAAAATAAAATAATAATAAATAATAATAATAAAAATAATAATAATAATAATAATAATAGACTAATAATAATAAATTAAAAAATAATACTAATAAAAATAAAAATAATGATAATAATAATAAAAACAATAATAATATTAATAATAATAATAATAATAATAATAATAATAATAATAATAATAATAATAATAATAATAATAATAATAATAATAATAATAATAATAATAATAATAATAATAATAATAATAATAATAATAATTATAATTATAATAATAATAACGATAATAATAAAAACAAATAAAAACAATAATAATAATAATGATAATAATAAAAACAAATAAAAACAATAATAATAATATGATGATAATGTTTCATCCTTTCAGAAGCTTGATGGAACCAGTTTGAGGGAGGTAGACTCACCTTGATATCGGTGCAGTATGCGATTAGGGGCTTCTCAGTAGTAGCTTGTAGCATACGATCTCTACATGCAGATGACCATTTCTCCTAGAAATGAGATAGAAATACACGCGACATTTATTCACATGCTATTTGAAATATCTTTACTTATGAAAGTAGATTTAGCCTTGATCCTTCATTTTTAAATTGTATCCATTGAACAAATAATATTTGCACTTCTGTAGCAGCTCATGAAAAGTGAAACCCAAGCAACAGTCATATTAAAACCTTACCTTTTATAACATAGTTATAAATTATATGCAATGTATCAAATACAACAATATACTTCATTTACAAATGTCAAAATTTCATCCAGATTATTGCCTTAACGTTTGGAAAGCGTAGCAGCGCTGCACATCAACGCAATTTTACAGTGCTTTCAGTTCAGTTCAAAATTGACTTAGAGGATTATTTCAGAGGTCACGCATATCCATCTTATATAAAAGAGGACTTCATAAGAAAGAAAATGGTGAAGAAAGCATTCACTAATCTTATACCATTAAGGAGATATCCAAGTTTAAAGTTTGGTATCATTTGTGTACAAACGAGAGAAGTCAGACTAGTTGTGACATCACAGCCTCAGATTCCTCAGTCTTTATGTATTATATCATATTTTGTCCTGTGATTTTGTGTCTTAACAAGAATTGTCAGAAGGACAGTATGCTCGACTATTCAAATCTGGTATAGAGAATGGGCTTATTAAGGGAAGTATATACAAAAATAGGGAAGCAGGGGCAGATGATTTCAAATTACTTGAGCTTTGAAAGATGCACTAACATTTTCATTTGCTCTGTTAATTTTCACAACATTCTACTACAAGCTTCAAAATATCTTTTAAGTTTTCTCATATATTTTAAGACACAAAAAGCTTAAGGTTCCTATCACCCAATAACTTAGAAAACATGTAAAAGCTAGCTAGCAGTCTTTATAACCCTCTTTTAGTTCTATCAATTTAAGAAGAAAGGAGAGGCCCTACAGTGACTTGCCACTGTCAAGGAAAGAATGTCATGAAGCCCCCATTTCAACATGTACCCTCCCCAACCCCTACACATTCCTAGAACTACATCCTTGTAATACAACTGCCAACTTAAGAAAATATGTGTGTCAAGCAAAGTCATGCAACACGAATAATGTACAATAACATCAAAGCAAAATTAAGCGAAACAACATTGCAAAACGTATGACAAACTAGACATTGAAAATTATACAAATCCCCTCACCCCTAATAATGCATATTCCACACTGTCCCACATTCCATTCCAACTTGTCCCAAATGTCATCCCGTGCCTATACTCCATGCAATAATTCCTGAAAAGCACACACTGTCATTCCATCACTTGCATTACCAACATGTCATCACAACTGAAATCCAGATGACACCCCACCACATGCCATTCCACCCTGTCCCACATGTTGAGCCACCATGTTCCACATGTCAACCCACCCTGCTCCACATGCCAACCCACCCTGCTCCACATGTCAACCCAGGTACACCCTGTTCCACATGCCAACCCACCCTTTTTTTTTAAATGCCAACCCACCCTGTCCAACATGCCAGCACATCCTGACCAACATCTCAACCCACCCTGACCTACATACAATTCCACCCTGTCCCACATAAAATCCTAATTCCTTCAGCTGTTTTATCATCATGTCATCTTCTACCCCACATTCCACAAGTAATTTCTTAAACCCCAAATTTAAAATTCTTTAGAAGCGAGGAAACTTTTATTTGCTTCTGTATTCATGGCAAGACAAACATTTTGATTCCTATTCACATCAGGAATGTCAATATTGTAACAAAACTAGAAATCTTAAGTTAGTAAGTCTCACCTGCCATATGTTTTTGATCTCAGGTCAAACATTTTGCAGCAGTCTATTTGTATGCAAATAAGCTAATTAACATGCACACTATACCTCACTATTAAGTGTGAACAATGCTCTTCACATATACTGAACGATCATTTGTTTAAGCAAAATCACCACACCAACTTTAATTCAAGAGCTACCAGATACAAATATTTTCATTGCTATGCAAATAAGCCAACTAATATGCACACACAACCACTCAATCATGATCAACTGAACAGTGCCAATGCCCTCTACCACTAAACCAAGTTATTAACTCAGGTTAATTATTTTGTACGAAAGTCCATTGTTATGCAGATAACCTAACTAATATGCACATTACACCTCACCACTAAGTGTGAACAATGCTCCTCACATATATGATCATTTGTGTAAACAAAATCCCCACACTAACTTTAATTTAAGAGATATCATAGATACAAATATTTTCATAGTTATGCAATAAGCTAATAAATATGCACACACAACCCCTAATCTTTCTCACTTGAACAGTACCCCTATGCTTAGTTACAGGAATGTACACCATTCAAAACTTAGGTTATAAAAACTTTGACCAAAAACTTTAACCCAAACTTTAACCTGACAAATATTTTCATTGTTATGCAAATAAGCTTATTAGTATGTATACACAACAACCACACCCCACCCTTAATCATGCTCATTTGAACAGTACCCATGTCCTCTGCCTCTATGCCAAGTCATGTACACCATTCATAAGTTATGGTAACTTTAACCAAAAACTTTAACCAAAACTTTAACCAAAACTTTAACCTGATAAATATTTTCATTGTTATGCAAATAAGCTAATTAGTATGCACACACAACCCTCCAATCATGCTCATTTGATCAGTAGCCATGCCCTCTACCCCTACCCAAAGTAACATGAATGTACACAATTCCTGACTTAAATTATGAAAACTTTAACTAAAACTTTAATTGGACACCAACACTGATGCCGGGGGTAGTACACTGTAGAATAGCTCTACTATTTGAAGTATTCTTTGAATAGTCGAGCTAAAGACCATTGAATATGTCAAGAAAGTAGCAAAACAGAATCTAGGTTGGGTAATTATAATTTACTCCCTGAAGAAAGTTCAAAGAGAAATAAGTCAAATAGTCAAAAAGTTAAATATATTTTCTTTAAAATACATGAACAATTGTTAAGAATGTGAGGATGAGAGCGCCAACCTTCGTTAGTAGACTTACTACTCCAGCTATTTCTACACAGATGAGATGAAAGTTTGAAATTTGAATTATCTTCCTAAAGGAATAAGATTTGTGAATGCTTTCTTCACCATTTTGTTTCACTTGAAGGTATCGTTCATATATCAAAGATAAATTTGCTTGACCATTAAACTAATCTTTTAATATTTTACACCTAGTATTCGTTCTAATTTTAAACATAAAAAGATAAGGAAACACACTTACTTCAACTGGAGCAATATTTGCAAGCCTGCCATCTACTGCCATTGCTGGGAGTTTCAGGAAACAGGCTCTAAATGGGGAGTGACAAAATGTAAAAGACAAAATAATCAAAATGTAAAGTTATTTTTGGCTTTGAATTGCTTCATGGCAACTATATCAATGTCCATTGAATAAAATAGGAAAATCGTTTTAAGTTTTCGTTAAAAATTAAGTGTGAAAAGCTTTCTCTAATACACTTACTTAAACATTTGTGAAAAACCAAACCTACCCACCTTTCACATGTGAACACTTGTGGAACAGATTCCACAGGTTTTCATGGGTATCTAACAAGTGTTATGCTACCTTTCTCAAAGGAAGTGTGACCTTCAAAAGTGGCAGGTTTTCTTTTACTTACATCAAAAATATTTGATGGTCTGTTTTAATTTTTGTAGATTTTTCCATATTGGAATAGGTGATACACAATATTTTATTTGAAAAACTAGAGTACTGCTATAGCATCATTTTTCATACAACCAGATATCTTATTTTACTTCATTTTATAGTGGTTAGTTGCCAAACACATAGCCATATGCAAAGTAAGTCAAGAGCAATAAGAAATTACATCTTGAATTATAACTGTTTCATCAATGTTTGTTTGTTTGATGATGGCTTAACAGCACCACGACAGCGAGGGTCAAATTGTGCCTGAGAGGTTGGGTCATTCCAGAGGTAGGAAGAACAGCAAATAAAAAGAGTAAGAGAAGTATAGGGCTAAGACCAGGAAGCTGGGAGCGAAAGAGAAAGTGCCGGGGTGTAAAAAAGGGGTAAATGTAGGTAGACGGGGGTGGGAGAGGAGGTTTGATGACGCCTTAACAGCACCACGACAGCAAGGGTCAAATTGTGCCTGAGAGGTTAGATCATACCAGAGTTAGAAAAAAAATAGGAGGAGTCTGAGAGAGGTACAGGGGCTAAGAGCCAGCAAGCTGGGAATGGAAGAGGAAGTGCAGGGGTGTAAAAAAAGGGTAAATGTAGGTAGAGAAGAGGGTGGGAGAGGAGGAATAAATATAGTTGTAGAGAGAGGCATGATGAGAAGATAATTTCATCTGGGTTTTTTTCTTGAAGAGCTCCGCTATGAAGTTGTGAGGGGTGAGGGAAGCTCTGGGGAGGTTGTACATGGGGCAGGCAAGGAGGAAGTGGTGGACTGTGAGGGGGCAATGGCAAATTGTTGCAGAGGGGTGGGGTAGCGAGTAAGGAGGTGGGAGTGAGTGAGGTGGGTGTGGCCTATTCTAAGGCGGGTAATGTGGAAGTTGTCAATACGGGAGAGATTGTGGATGGTGGGTTTGGTCCGAATGCATTAAGTCTAAACCTCGCAATACATTTTGTGTCTTCAGCCCCAACAAAATCTAAAATCTGTCGGGGTCTATAATTTTGTATTGCTCACAACAGAAACCACAATCCAGCACACGCAATTACACCAGGGATTTCTTTTTTTACAATCCACACACTTCACCTCACTTTCCATGGTCATAATCTGACACTGATAGTAAACAAATTTCACTGGAGCTGCACTGACTTTCACACTCAACACAAGGACAAAAGTATTCCCCTGTGGTCAAAGAGTCTGGCTTGAAGTAATAATTAATAAATAGGATGGTATCTAACAGTAAAGGTTTTGTTTGTTTATTGATGAGTGATTTTAAGTAATGTTTTTGTTCAACCTTGTAGGCTTTGAGGATTTTGGACTAAAAAGCTATTGCAACAGATATTCATCATGGGTGAGCAAGATGTGGTGGAGTTTGTTAACAATTTGGGCATCCCGTGAGGTTTGCCAGAGGTCACGAACAAGGGAAGCATTAAGTGGTTTGATGTCAGAGAGGGTTTTAGGAAAGGGGGTAGGGGGAGGTTAAGGGCAAGCTTAGCGGCTGAATCAGCCCATTGCTGGGGATGCCAACATAGCTGGGTATCCAGAATAAAATAATACTTTCCTGCAGATGGGGGTGAAAGGAGTTTATGGAGGAGGGTTTACCCCACTTAAGTTGAGTAAAGAAGTAAGGACAGACTTGAGAGACTTGGAGTCTGAGAGGATGGCAAAGTGGCTGAGTGGGAGTACTCAATAAAGTTGAGGGTGAGGAGGATGGCCTCGGCCGAGAAGATGGACAAGTAGTTGGGAAGTCTACCACTGAGGGTGATGTCTTGGATGACAGCAGCAGCAGCTGTCTTGTTGCCTTCCTTGGAGCCATCAGTACAGATGAAGGTGTAGTTTGAGAGTTGGTCTTTGATTTGGTTGTGAAGGTTGATGAAGAGCTTGGGATAGGTTGGGTTTTGTGATGAGTGGAGAAGCCCAGGTGGATGGAAGGGAGGGGGTGGCCTAGGGAAGAAAAGTGGCCCAGGAGAAAAAGCCAAGAGTGGCGGGGTTGATGCTGAGATGGTGGAGGTCGGGTTTGATGCTTAATCTGAAGGAGGGATAGGTTTAGTCCTATCAAAGAGGGTGGAGAAATTGGTGTACCTAATGAGGTTGTAGACAGGGTTTTAGGTGTTGAGGTTGTAGACAAGGTTTTGGGTGTTGGTGAGGGCTTTAAAAGAATAGGAGAGGCTAAGCTTTCTACACCTTAGCAGGATGGATGGTTCATTGGCTTCAATGTGAAGGTTTGTGATGGGGAGGGGGGGGGGGGTCCTGTTTATCAAACTCAAACATGAGCATGTCCCCAATTCCAAGTTCTATTGACAGACAAAGGCAATGTTACCTATTTCACTTGAAAATAAAATAAAAACAATAAGAATGGAAAATATTTCCATCAAATTAGTAGAAAATTTACCATTTTAGTTTTTTTCATTTCCATTAATATGCAACAATTGGTCCCTCTTTTCAGGTAGTGACAAATGTCAATTTGTATTGCCTTCGTATATAGATTCCGCATACTGACAAATGTCTTTGGGACATGATTAAATGTAAAAGAAAAGTGATATATACATTTCTGTAATAATTTTCAAAACTTGTATATTTTTCTCCTTTAACAAGGTATTGATTAATGTACTAATTACCCTTCAGAATTACAATGCAAAGTAAATTTGTAAAAATTGCAAAAATATTTGACATCAATTTTCTCAAACTATGTTTTCCTACATTCGTCACAATGCGGAAATGGGGACCAGTTATGTCAATTGATAAGTTGATAATTTTGAATTAAACTAATGAAAGAAATATCATGACTCAACATAGCAATTATGAGCTTTCATATCAATTTGAAATTTAGTAAATGTCAAGAAATTCCTAAATTTTCATCAACCTTAAGTTGAAAATGTAAATATGAAATTTGTCAATTTCAAAACCAGTTCTACTCATGAATTGTGCGAGCTCTTAATGATATGAAGAATCGCTTTCTACAGTAGATCTGTGCAGTATAAAATGATGTCTTAATTCACAAGTGTATCATTTCATTCTGCTGTATTTCACATGACAAAAAAATGTTTTGATTAAATGAGAAGTTTATATCTTGACTTACTTGAGTAGTCTTAGGCAGGATTTTGGAACTTGAAGAATGCTGCCATAGTCAACGTAATACACCTGTTAAAGGAAACGTGATGGTTTACAGACTATTTCTTAATCAGCTATTAAAATGATTCATAATTTCACAGCAAACTAAAGTTTATGTTTCACAAAAGAAGAACACTGATGTTGAGAAGATTTTAGGCAAAATGCTCGTAAATCCAAACGCCATTGGATATCATGCAGGCCCAAATGCCATTGGATACCAAGCAGGCCCAAATGCCATTGGATACCACACAGGCCCAAATGCCACTGGATATCACGCAGGCCCAAATGCCATTGGATACCACACAGGCCCAAATGCCATTGGATACCACGCAGGCCCAAATGCCATTGGATACCACACAGGCCCAAATGCCATTGGATACCACACAGGCCCAAATGCCATTGGATACCACGCAGGCCCAAATGCCATTGGATACCACGCAGGCCCAAATGCCATTGGATACCACGCAGGCCCAAATCCATTGGATACCACCCAGGCCCAAATGCCATTGGATACCACGCAGGCCCAAATGCCATTGAATACTACGCAGGCCCAAACGCCATTGGATATCACGCAGGCCCAAATGCCATTGAACACCATGCACGCCCAAATGCCATTGGATACCACACAGGCCCAAATGCCATTGGATACCACACAGGCCCAAATGCCATTGGATACCACGCAGGCCCAAATGCCATTGGATACCACGCAGGCCCAAATGCCATTGGATACCACGCAGGCCCAAATGCTATTGGATACCACACAGGCCCAAATGCCATTGGATACCCCGCAGGCCTAAATGCCATTGGATACCACCCAGGCCCAAATGCCATCGGATACCAAGCAGGCCCAAATGCCATTGGATACCACGCAGGCCCAAATGCCATTGGATACCACACAGGCCCAAATGCCATTGGATACCACGCAGGCCCAAATGCCATTGGATACCACCCAGGCCTAAATGCCATTGGATACCACGCAGGCCCAAATGCCATTGGATACCATGCTATCACCAAATGTAATTTGCAATTCAACTTGAATAAAGCAAAAAAGAAAGAAACATTTTGACTTCTTGAGGTATCATTGTAACTCCTCTCAGATGATAAATTAAACATTATTCAATGGGAGATTTTACAATGAAATCAATATGTCCATCGAGACATACAATTGCACTCTACTAAACTGAATTTGTATGACAGCCTAAACAAAATTGTAGCTCCGGCCAATTTTCCTCAACAAATTTAAACACCAGACTTTACTGTGTGTAATCAAAAGATTTATTTACATTTGATCCTTGTATGATTTTCTTAAAAAACAAATCTAGCACATATATGCATCTTACACTATGCTCTAGAACGGTGATTCTTAAGAGGCGGCCACGGACCAAATCTGGCCCGCCAGACAATCCACTCTGGCCCACAAACAATAGTCCTAGCGGGAAAAATAAATAAATGAGATCGGTAAAAATCCCCAAAACTTATTTATTTTGGGTTTTTCCTAGGCAGATCTGCACACTATAACATCACGGCTTATCAAGCAAAATGTTATCTTTAGTATCGTTATGAAATGGGCAGACTCGCGGCTTGTCAAAGGAAGGCTGATAAGAGAACCGCCAACATCTGGCATAAATCCTTCTTATCGCGCACGCTCTCAGCTTGTTTGTATTCAGGGATTGTTCTGACAGGGATTATTTGTCACGTGACACTGGTTTTGTCATGCGATTGGCCCACGGCCTGAGGTTGTTGTAAAATGATGGCCCTTGGAAAAAATTAATTAAGAACCCTTGCTCTAGAATAATACTTATTGGGGTTAAGTTCCTTTTAACACATGTATGTAATTCAATTCTAGTAGTCATCCGCACATCTGTAAGGAAGATAATATTCCATTCTCAAGTGATCCATGTTTAAAGTTGTAACATGGCGGCTGCCATTTTGTGTTGAAATACTACAAATGATTACATCACTTGCACTGTGTTAGCACACAATAATTAATTACTTTATAATTCTTCTTGAAATTTTTTTCCAGTACGCCTTGTTTGTTTGATGAGAGTTTAACAGCACTACAACAGCAAGGGTCAAATTGTGCCTGAGAGGTTAGATCATTCCAGAAGTAGGAAGGAGAGTAAACAGGGGGAGATTGAGAGAAACACAAGAACTAAAAGCCAGAAAGCTGGGATCGAGAGAGAGGTGTATGGGTGGAAAAATAATGTAGAGAGAGAAGGGGTCAGTATGCCTTGATATGAAGTTTTGAAGGCTTGTATCAGTATATCATGTGCAAATAAAAACACATACAGGGTAGATCCATCCTGATGAAAAATAATTTCTTATACCCTGCAAACTTTGAAAAATATTACAAAAAAAAGCATTATGTTTTTGATGTCATTGATAATGTCATTTTTAGAAGGCTTTATAAACAAATGGCTATTTTACAATCACAATATGGAGCAAAACTCCAGAATGGACACACCCACCCAAAGATATAGTCAGTCAGGCTCAGGAAACACAGCAATAAAAATATGCGTTTACTTGCACAAAGAGCTCATTATTACGACTTCTTTCCACCGTTAAAATGTTTGTTATTTTTGACAGAATTAATGTTCTAAAATTAACTGAAAAATATAATATAGATTGCTTTGAAAGATGTGAAATTGGACAAATTGATCAAAATTACTGATTCTATCATAACATAGGAAAAAACAACAGAATTCATACCTGGATAAATGGATACAGGTTGCAAAACCTCAAGTTCTAGTTCTGTGTTGAACTAATTAATATAGGGCAGCTTCATGGTCATATCTTCGCTCTGAGCTCCAGAAATTGTCTACATGATTTTTAAAGCTATCAATGTTTGGTGCTGTAACGACAGTGTTGCTTAAGGAGTTTCAATGGCTAACTACCTGATGGCTAAAGAAGTTACAACGCAATTTGTGTTGGCTCTAGGCAGAAAGAGCTTGAGTTTATAGCCGCGTGTAGCAGTGACAGAAGTGTGGAGATTGAAAATGGAGGACACTCCATAGTAACCATTCATAGTAACCATTTAATATCTTAAAGACTTCAATCATGTCACCTTTAAGTCTTTTGAAGGAAATAGTAAATAGCTTGAGTCTCAACAAACGATCTTGGTAGAAGAGAATCTTTAATACAGGAACTAGCTTAGTTGCACGTCGCTGAATATTCTCTATTGCAAGTACGAGCTTCCTTTTAAAAAGATGCCAGATAGTATAAGCAAACTAAAGGTGTGGTCTCACAAGTAATTTGAAAAGGATGATCAGATTATCTTCATCAATATAAGTGAATGTGGGTCGGATTAGGCTTAGAATGCTGTTGGCTTTCTTGACTTTGGAATTGATGTGACCATCAAAGGAGAGCTGAGAGTCAACCAATACACCTAGATATTTAGCATCGCAAACCTGAGATAAGAACTGAATTGGATTACTACTACAGTATTATCCACCATGTGATAGGGAAACTGGTTAAGTTAATGGAGGGAACCTGGCACTTCTTAGGGTGGAATCACAACAGCCAAAGATCAGACCAATTTTGAAGTGAGTAGAGATCATCCTGTAGTAATTGATAGTCCATATTAGTATGAATAGGCCTGAATATTTAAGTGTTATCTGCAAATAGGAGAGCATTGAATCCCACGTTGAGTGGCAGGTCATTGAAATATATGACAAAGAGTACTGGTCCAAAAATGCTACCCTGGGGGATGCCACTGGTTATGTCAATCCAAAAAGAGAAGCACCCGTTGAAACTCACTCTTTGCAAACAGTTGGAAAGAAAGGACTTCAACCAGCCAAATAAGGGGTCACAAAAACCTTATTCATGGAGTTTGGTTGGTAGTCGCTTATGAGGGACTGTGTCAAAAGCTTGCTGTCAGCAGCTGGTGACCAAGAATCCACAGCATTCAGAAGTTGGAGAGTGGTTGAACGGCCTTTCATAAAACCAAATTGTTGGTCGCAGATCAGATTATTATGTAAAAGATAATCCATTATATGCTCACACAGGATAGTGCTCACACAGGATAGAATCTAAAATCTTGTAAACTATACTAGTGAGACTCACAGCTCTATAATTGTCCGGCTGTTATGGGCTATCCTTTTTGTAGATACAGTAACTAGTTTCCACATGTCAGGAATTACCATTGAATGAAGTTGCTTGTAAAAATATAATGCTCATTGGCTTGGCTAGGACACGAGCTAACTCTTTACAAACACGTGGGTTAAGGCCGCTACACACCAAACGCGACGCACCAAGCAATATTCTAGATAATCATACAGGAAACACATATCATAAGATGTTTTGACTTTTTGCTTACACACGATAAAATTTACAATTGAGGCTTTCTGGTGATACTGGAAAATTTGCTAGAAATGCTTTTTTGTTCAAACTGTGAAGAAATTCGCTTTAGTGGGGTGCAATTTTCTGTCGCGATGCAAATTTTGCTTTAATGAGTATAGAAACGCCCTTTCAATCAATTTTCAGTTATTATCTGAATAGCCATGTGATGACGATGCTTTTATGAAAACAAAATGTTTCTTTTGTTTTGTTTTATTCAATTTATTTTAAAAAATCGCTCGCCGCGTCGCGTTTGGTGTGTAACGGCCTTTAAGATTAAAAACACGTGGGTGAAGATCATAAGGACCTTGTGATTTGCTAGGATCCACAGAAAGTAGCTTGTCAAGAACTTCATCCTCTGCCACTTGATAATCTGCTAGGTTGAGTTTGTTTGTTTGTTTGATGAGGTCTTAACGGCACCACGACAACGAAGGTCAAATTGTGCCTGAGAGGTCAGATCATTTTAGAGGTAGTAAGGAAAGAGACCAGGGGAAGAATGAGAGAAATTCAAGAACAAAAGCCAGAAAGCTGTGATCGAGAGAGGAGGTGCATGGGTAAAACTAAAAACAGAGTAGAGAGGGGGTGGAAGAGGAGGATTAAATATGGTTGTAGAGGGATGCATGCTGAAGGAAGGAGACTATTTTATCTGGAGGATTTTTTTGGAAGAACTCAGCAATTGAGTTGTGGGGAGCGAGAGAAGCTCTGGGAAGGTTGTACAGGGGGCAAGCAAGGAGAAAACGTGTTGGATTGTAAGGATGCAGTGGCAATTGTTACAGAGGGGTTGGGGGGAACCAATAAGGAGGTGGGAGTGAGTGAGGTGGGTGTGACCAATTCTAAGACGGGTAATATGAACGTTGTCGATACGAGAAAGGTTGTTGATGGTGGATTTGATCGGGATTGTGGGCTGGATAACATGGAGTTTGTTATCAATTTGGAAGTTCCATAAGGTTTGCCAGCGGTCACGAACAAGAGAAGCGACAAGCGGTTTGATGTCAGAGAGGGTTTTGGGAAAAGGGGAAGGGAGGAGGTTAAGGGCAAGCTTAGCGGCTGTATCAGCCCTGTCATTGCCAGGGATGCCAACATGGCTGGGTATCCAGAAGAAAAGAACACTTTTCCTGCAGAGGGTGGGAGAAAAGAGTTTCGGAGGAGGAGGTGCCAGGTGAGGTTATCCCATTTAAGATTGAGTAATGAAGTAAGAACAGCCTTTGAGTCAGAGAAAATGGCAAAGTAACTAAGAGGAGAGTACTCAATAAAGTTGAGGGCGAGGAGAATGGCCTTAGCCTCGGCTGAAAAGATGGATGAGTGGTCAGGAAGTCTGCTACTGAGGGTGATGTCTTGGATGATGGCAGCAGCAGCTGTCTTGTTGCCTTCCTTGGAGCCATCAGTATAGATGGAGGTGTAATTTGAGAGTTGGTCTTTGATTTGGTTGTGGAGATTGATAAAGAGATTAGGGTGAGTTTGAGTTTTGTTATAAGTGGAGAGGTCTAGGTGGACAGAAGGAAGGGGGGTGGCCCAAGGCGGAAAAGTGGGCCAGGAATAGGTGCCGAGAGTGGCGGGGTTGATGCCAAGTTGAAAGAGGTCTGATTTAATGCGTAAGCTGAAGGGGGCGATAGGGTTTTAGTCCTATCAAAGAGGGAGGAGAAATTGGGGTACCTAATGAGGTTGTAAACAGGGTTCTGGGTGTTGGTGAGGACTCTAAAAGCATAGGAGAGGCTAAGCTTTTTACATCTAAGTAGAAAGGGGGGTTTGTTGGCTTCAACATGAAGGCTAGTGATTGGGGAGGTCCTGTAGGCTCCTAGACAAAGCCTGAGGGCTTCATTTTGGATGGTGTTAATGTGGTTGAGGTATGAGTTGTGAGCGACACAGTAAACAATATTGCCATAGTCAAGCTTGGCACGAATGGTGAGCCTGAAAATTTTGAGGAGAGCATAGCGGTTCGCTCCCCAAGTAGTGTTGAGAGCAGTCGGAGGATGTTGAGGGAGCTATTGCATTTTAGTTTCAGGTTGGTGATGTGTGGCTTGTAGGTGAGCTTGGGGTCTAGAGTTAGACCAAGGAACTTTGTGTTTTCAAATTTAGGGATGCGATTCCCATTGAGCACAAAGTTCGGGTTGGGGTGGAGGTTGTTGAAATGACAAAAGTGCATGCAGACTGTCTTGTCTTTGGAGAATCTAAAACCGTTATTGTTGCTCCAGACTTGGTTGAGGCATGCATTGGTACGGCTTGAACAAGTTGGAGCGGCTGTGTTCTCATTTACAAAAACACTAGAAGTCAGCCAATATGTTGGCCTTGTTCTAGTCATCAGCCGCAAACCGGATTTGGTACAACAAGGCTTGATATACCACTACGACCTGTTGTTTTTCTTTTTACATACTGCCACATTTTTTTAAGATCCTCCTTAATCTGCAGTAAAAAGTCTCTTCCAAGGTCACGATGTTTTTTCCTTGTTAAAGTTCGCACTTTGTTCCAAAGTTTACAGTAGGCTTTATGACGGTCATCTGTTTTATCTTCCAAATATCTCTGCCAACATCTGTGCTTCTTACGAATAATGCAGAGAACACTCATCAAGAGGTACCTTATGCTTTGCTTTCTTGCAAAACTGGACTGTTTTTTCTGTTGACTTTGAGACAAGAAAGTGAAACACACCCAAGATAGTGTTAGTGTCATCCTTATCTGCCTGTGACAAGAACTTCAGTCAATATTCAACTCACGGTTCATAATGCAAGAAATCCCCATTGTTGAGATTCAACTTTAGCACACTTGAGATTAAGATAACACTTAATGTACGTTGAAAGTCAGCAGAAAATGATGGTTTTTTCCAAAAGGGCTTAGAAAGTCAATATAATTTACTGTCTCCTTACCCTTGGAGATCTTAAGATGTGATGGTTATGCCCGACAAGTCCCTGGTGGGTTTCGTAACATGTTGAGTGGGGGGTTATCTTGTAGGCAATCCAAAAAGGCAAAGTTATAATTATTTTGTCATTACCATTATAAGAATTGGTAAACCAATTGATGTTAGGTAGGTTAAAGTCGCCAACAACAACAACCAGATGATTGAAGTTTGTTTCTGACACTTCCTTAAAAAGGTTGATTAGCTGATTGTTATTAGCAAGAGAGGGACTAGGGCTTCTAAATACACACCCAATTATGTCTCCTTTAAGAAAATGAAGGTTTATATTTAATGCTACCTACCTCTATAAGGCCATTTGGTATGACTCCTGTTATTATTGCACGATGCCAATTGCTGTCTTCATGGTAAAGGGCGCAACACAGCTGGTTGATCGCTATCATGGAATTTGGCATGAAGTACTTATCGCCTTCCGAGTAATTATAGACAGCTCTGACAAAATAAACAAGAAGGTGAAAAGTTTATTTCCACAATTGAAAGTTTAAAGATTTTTTCAACTTTTTTAATATATACATGCATACTGAAGCCTCGGCTTTTACAAAGCAGCCCCCATTTACAAACAAACATGAAATATTGATAAGCAGGTAAAAAAAAAAAAAACTTGTATAATAGTGTTGATGGAAAACATCATGCTCATAAATTGAAATTTTGATTACAAATTATCTGAGCATTTATGCACTTATTTTTCCATTTGTTTTAGATTTTTATAACAAGCCTCATAATATCTTGATAGAGTACTTCAAGCCAAAATAGCAGGTTACTTTCCCACCCAGGAACTCAAAAAAGGAAGTCAGTCTTTATAAATAAAACATACATATGCTCTGCACCTCCAACTACACAAAATAAGCAAGAAGGATTAGAAACATATATTCTCCATAATTCAAGAAACTTATCTCAAATCATATCAAGAACTAAAATAACAACAAAACTATAAGAGCAAAGGCCATCTTTAAAAAAAATGTTTATCTGGAGAAACCCTTCCTACCAACAAAATTGCTATCTTTTTATCTGAAATGATAGTGCTTTAGTGTATAAAAGGTATAAAAAAGTTTGAATTTGGCTAAAAATCATTTTGCCTACCTGCCAACCCACTTTTCAGAACAAGATGGCTGAATCCAAACAAACACATTTTTAAGCCTTGCCTATAAATACACATAAACACATTACATTCCACACAAAAGTTAACAGATTTGAATAGATTGCTATCACATGACATTTTCTGCACATACAAGATGCAGTTCATGAGATACAGTTTAATTAAGGGTTAAATCATAATTCATGTTGATACAGATTCAATAATTAAGGGTTAACCATAAGTGCATCGATTCGTGGCACAGATCCTTGTCATGGATTAACCATATGAAGCTGGGGCACTTTATTATTTGTATTATAGATACTTATTATATATATTATAGAGTGTATTGAAAACACACCTTTTCATGAGTTCCCCTCATTGGACCTTGTAAGTTTATCCTGCTTGTATCTTTTTAAGTATGGTTTTTTAATCTTACTGTTTGTATCTTAAGTTTTTCTCATGTTATATTTGTTTATGAATTATGGGTTTCTCTTCATTTATAAACATTTTATTATTATAAATCATTAAACCAACCAAGTATGAAACTTTAAGGCTTTATTACATATCTATTTTCATTTTTTTGAACAAATATTACAAATGCCACTAAGATTCATTCATATTGCAACAAGTGATGCACAAGTACTGCACAATGATGAACAAGTAATGCACAAGTAATGCACAATGATGCATAAGTAATGCACAAGTAATGCACAATGATGCATAAGTAATGCACAAGTAATGAACAGTGATAACCTCAACAAGTAACCATACGTGGGAAAAAGTAACTCCTTTTTAAATTCACTTTAGATAAAAACAGTTGTTTTGATGATTATCAGTTTCATACAAAATATATTCACACATTAAATGCAACAGCTATGTTGATGTACGAAGGATTATAGTCATCAAAATACTGAAATAAATTAATTTTCTTATTCGTAATTTGATTAAATGTAAACCTATAGAGGCTACACAGAGGCAAGCATACTATACTGTACGTTACAGCCCAAACTGTTGTATCATACACATACAGCATAGTACTATGCAGTACACTCGTACGTAGGTCGCACCGTAAGCACTGCACCGCAGGTGGATTATAAATGCACATTAATGATTAAATTAAACATTGAAACTTAATTTTTTTTGTAAAATTGAAACATTAATTCTAACAATAACATCATGCAAAGTACTGATCAGCTTTAAGCAGTCTAATCACAGAGCCATTGAAAGTGCAGTTTTTAAAAAATGTGATGTTGTTGACATTTTGCTTTCAACCTGCGTTAGGCTGGTGTTGTTTGATGCATGATATGTTGGGCCTAACTAAGCTTTTCATTTTGTGTACTGTACTGCCATTTGGGGTCGCTTGAATTTGTTATGTCTATGCAGCAGAAAACAGGAGGTTGAGCATCAGCATTTTGTGAATTGGATATGTCTTGGCAGTAAGTATGTTTACTGTACATATGCCTATTTTGTACACTGAACTTTTCCAAACATACCATCACTAAGGAATTTGCCAAGACCACTTTTATTTACAGAACTGAAAGCCGTGCAGTTTTGCAGCTGTTGCCATGCATAGCCACCGATTAACCACGGTCATCTGACAGCTTTCGACCAATCAAATTCTAGAATTCTTACCACATACAAATTAAGGTGACAATAAATTGCATTTTTACAGCAAACGACAGTTAAGAGAGAAACTTCAATGAATTCATCTACAAACTGCACACTGAGGCCATGATGACCAATCAGGTCAGTGCTTATCCCCGTTTCATTGACGTAATCGGATGAGAGAACATAGCTCCCTCCCTGTGTTTGGGACTCATTTTACAGCTAAGTAGACTAAACAATTAGTGTAGTGTCTTGTTCCAGCATATGATGCAATCAGACTCAAAGCCGGTACCTTTCACATACAAGCATGACTTCTTAACCACTGCACTTCATATCCTCAATATAATGCTAAGTATAAGAGAGCAAAAAAGTCTTTGACTTTTAAGTTTGGAGAAAAAAGCAAAACAGTTACTGTCATTTACAATAAAGAATGTGCATGTGATGTCATACATTTTTTAAGTTTGTCTCCCCTTTCCAGGTATTGTGCTCTTCACAGCCACAAAATTGTTGTCATGCCTTCTTTTTACAAACTACACTTCTTGACATATTGACACTTAATTAGACAAATTCAGTAAAGCTAAAATAACAGTTTTTGAAATGCAGCGAAACCACAAACGAATAATTTTCTTCTGCAAAAATGTTGTTTTCATGAATTTTGCCAACACCAAGAAGGAAACCACAAACATGTGTCCATGCACATGTTGTTTGTTATACTAATTACTTGACTGTTGAATGAATGATTTCCTACAATTGGCCTTTATGATGTAGGTGCATATGCAATATTGGGTAATGGGCATTACACACAAAAAAGGGGCAACACTTGGCTTTTTGCTCTGGCACTGACCCGTACGTTTGCTTCATTTTGTCCACTGTGAAAAATCTTAATCAAAATTTGATTTAATCCAAAAGGGTCCAGGTTGAATCATTTATCTTGCCTACCATATCCAGAACAAACTTTTCAAGGTTGGAAAATACTTCCCATACATGGTTTTAGGGAAATTTATCATTTCAGAAGGAAACAATAACATCATTCAGTAGGAATACTGAAAACTGGTCAAAACTATCCCTTTCTAGCAGACCAAAACTTTTCAGGTTTTTTGAACTCTCACATAATCTGGTCGCCTACTCGTCAGGACTTTTGAACTCTCACATAATCTGGTCGCCTACTCGTCAGGACTTTTTCTAATTGCATCAGGTGCACAAGCCTCACAAACAGAAAAAAAGAAGAAAATTAATCACACTTATATGTTTGCGGGAAAAATTGCTTGATTTATATCACCCATAAATGTTTCTAATCGTTCAGTTACAAAACATTAATGTTTCAACTTACTCTAAGTCATCCATCATGTTTTCCAGAGCTGTATTCATGTCCTTATCACGAAACTGAACCGAGAACTTGTGTGGGGAGTACACGGTAGACACGTAAACCTCAAAGTACTCGTTAAGTTTAGGAAGGAGTAAGTCTCGATATCTGTGTCCATAACCTACAGCATCTTGCGGCAAAGAGAACAGGCTGGCCATTGAAGTATCGTACTACAAAAAAGACAATTATCAGTGTGATATTGTAGAAATCCAACATTTTGCAGCAATACGAATAGAAATTAGTAAATAATAAGCATGCCAAGGGACTTCCATTGTATCCACATTGGATTATACTGAATCTTTCAACTTACGTAACATTTAAATAATTCATTTGATCAATTTGTAATTTTTTTTAGAATTAAACAAACTAATACTTATCCAGAGTTTAGGAGGAATACACTAACCAACCCCCAAAAAACGGCATCAACATCTATTGCATTGCATTGAATTTGAAACAAATATAAAAACAGAATGAAAGATTTAACAAACAAAATTAAAACTAAAAGCAATCTTATTTAAAACTAGAATGGTACATACCATCATGGTTCGCATGCCCATGCAAATTGACACCCATATCATATGACCCAGCCAATTACATTAATGGCATCTTACACTAAGGCCCACATGGCATCCCATGTCCTACATGCATCCCATGTCCCACATGGCATCCCTCCCTATGTTCCACATGTCATCCCTCCCTATGTCCCCATGGCATCCCACCTTATTTCCCGCTCAGTGGCTTCCCACCTGATGTCCCACATGGCATCCCACCTTATGTCCCACATTGGATCCCACCATATGTTCCACATGGTATCTCTCCCAATATCTGAATGACATCATACTTTATGTCCCACATGGCATCACATTCCATGTCCCCATGGCCTCCTACCCTATGTCCCACATAGCTCCTACTCTATTTCACACATGGCATCCCAACCTTTGTCACACTCTGTGTTACTCGTGGCATCCTACCCCATGTCCCACATGGCATCCCACCCCATGTTCCACATGACATCCCATCCCATAGCACTCCATCCTATGTCCGGCATAGCATTCCACCATATATCCTACATGGCATTCCACCCTGTTCCACATGGCATCCAACCTCATGTCCCACATGGCATCCCAACCCATGTCCCAATGACATCCGATAGGCTCCATAAAAAGTCTCGTCCTAGCTATCAGTTGAGCACACTATGTTTGAAAGTCTGTCAGTCCATATAATAACTTATATGCAAATGGCTTGTTGAATAAGAAAAAACAGGTGGAGTCAAATAATCATGCCTGATATAGCCATTGATGCATACCACATGGTATATATTCTATCCTATGTCCCGCATAGCCCCCATCCATGTCCCATATAGCATCCCTCCCTATGTCCATATGCAGTCACATCCTGTCACACTACATGACTGAGCATACTACGTAAAAAAGTATTGTCAGTTCATACAGCAACTGTAGCAACTTTATGCAAATAAACACAGTAATAAAGGCAGATTTTAATAATAATGCCTGATACAGCCATTGGTGCACAAATATTTAGAAGAAGTTTAAGTGTTTTAAATCTCCAGTATTATAAAAGAAACTTGACAAACTCTGCAGAATTTTTGGAAATGTTTTGTAGACATCTTAAGGAAACTATTCTTCAACCTGTCTTAAGGGTCTGTGAAAAACTTTAACATTTGGTAAGGAAATCCAGCCTTCCATGAGGATATCTGTAAAAACTTAACTTTTTCTGAGGAATTCTGAAAAAACTGACATTTTCTGAGGAAATCTCAGGCAAAATTGTGGATGACTGGACGGACGAAATCGCCATTACATGTTCGCATTATGCTTCACATGATCACCAAAACAAATTATGAGCGAAACAATGCAGACAAGATATAGCTAGCCTTAGGATAAAAACATGACATGTAACCTAAAATAGTGCACCGCTACCCCAAACAAACACTGTACTAACTCTCTTCCTGATTACACCAGCAAGTAAACTTGAGTTTTTTTTATCAACTTCAAAACATTACAAGTACTTACTGCAGGTACAGTGTTGACATTATGCTCTGGGTACACGAAAGGTATTCCTGCAAATCAAAAGAACAGAAAATGGAATTGAGAAAACCATCTTTTGATGTTTCTTCACATCACAGGAGCTGACACAGTACATGAACGTAATATATTGTTCTTTGTTTGTGTAGCTATCCCTGGGCTCCATGATAACAACACAATCCAGGGACAAATACCATTGCTACTCTCAATGTTCAACATAATTTATATAGTGCCATACAATATCCACAACAGAGTTGAAAGCTGGAACAATTACAGAATTCTAAAGAAGGTGAAAGATGTTTTTAATGAGCGATTTGCATGTTTACGATAAGGTAGGTTAGGATTAGTCTGGATTGAAAGATATATTATTTGTGATGAAGAAAGCTAAGGATAGACATTTCAATCTAAGGTCAGGGAAGATTCACAGATTAAATAAAGCTAATAGGAGCTGCACACGTCATCTGTGTGAAGGTCCACATGTGTGAAGGCCCATACAACATGCTATTCACATCATCAATATAACTGCTATGTTGAAACACTGACGGCCTAAACTCAGCAAAGATATATGGACATGTAGAGACTACAATGGTTCATTTGTTTTAAAATCCATCAGAAATAATGAAAATAGCAAAACTTCCCACCAAAATCCATCACACAAAATGACAGTGGTCAAATTATACAGAAAATAATGGTTTGGTTTGGTTTGTTGATGTTTAAGAGCACCGCGACAGTCAGAGTCAAATGCGCCAAGAGGGTGTTAAAAATTATGGTGTAAGATTTAGGATAGCGAGGAAAGGAAGGTTTGTAAGGGAGAAAAGGGGGAAAAACAGAAAGAGAAGAAAAAAAGGAGGAAAGTAAGGTTAGGTATAGGAAAGAAGGGAGGGGGGGACAGAAATTAACAATAAGTAAAAAATGGTGCAATTCACCAGAAGGGAATAAATTAAAAGGAAAACAAAAAAATACAGAAGATTGGACGAGAAATAGTAGGTAGCTGTGGAGGTTTTAAAAAGCTAAATCAATACTAGAGCCACAAACACCCCTTAGGCTGGTGCTTATCCTGGGTTTCCTTGGTGTAAGCAAATGAGAGCACATGATTCCCCTGGACAGGACACCAGTTCATTGCAGGTTAACTTCCCAGCAGTGCTAGTAATCATTTTACAGTTGAGTGAAGTTTCTTGTTCAAAAATACAATGCAGGGCTCAGGGCAAGAATCAAACCTGATACCTTTGAATATGAGCATGATTCCTTAACCACTGCAATGCCAGCGGAGAAGGGGTAATGATCTGTTAAGGAGAAGATAAAGCATTTAAGTTTCTTAACGACTGCACCTCCAGCGGAAAAGGGGTAATGATCTGTTAAGGAGAAGATAAAGCAATTAACTTTCTCAACAACTTAATTCACCACCTTTGATCTTTCAAAGATAGATAAAGCAATTTACTTTTTAATTTTTTTTCTTCTGCTCTCGGAAAACCTTGATGTTAAGGAGAAGATAAAGCAATTCACTTTCTTAACAACTGCACCGCCAGTGGAGAAGTGGTAATGATCTGTTAGGGAGAAGATAAAGCAATTAACTTTTCTATATTACTTCACCAACTTTCAAATTTCAAACATAATAGAGTTTTATGATTTTTCTTCTTCTTCAACTTTTGATAAAAAGAATCAGGCATCAGTAGAACCAGGGAATCAATGTCATGGTAACCAAGCTGGGCAAGAGGTACCTTCTTCTTGAACTTTTCCTAAGAAAGAAATTAACGAGGAATGCACATCTGTTTAATAATGTAAAGTTAGTTTTTTTGTCCCCCACTTCAAAATGGTATTGTTTCCCCTCACCCAACTCTCATGTTGAAACCTTCATGTTGTTTCCCCTCACCCAACCTCTCATGTTGTTCCCCCTCACCCAACCTCTCATGTTGTTCCCCCTCACCCAACCTCTCATGTTGTTCCCCCTCACCCAACCTCTCATCTTGTTCCCCCTCACCCAACCTCTCACATTGTTCCCCCTCACCCAACCTCCTTGCATGTTTACTCATATGTGTGCAGCACATAAGAACCAATAGATTGATTTATGAACCTCTATTATATCCTATCATTGAATATAGATGCATACATATCTCCCCTTTGTGTTTTTAATCTTCTGCTAAAGTACTGTAGTTTAAAGGAGCACAGAAGTCTGGAAGTTTTTCACCTTGATCATGTTACCAATCTATAGTTAGCTACAAAATATGTGATATTTTCTCTTTGTATTTACACAATTAATTTGTTCATGTCATCTCTTCTAACAAATACACCTCCACCCCTCTCACTTTTTGTCATTATTTTGTTACTTACAAAGTAAGTGCCTTCCAGTTCACTGAGTGGCACACCATCTGCATGATACTGTAGAAGTGTCTTGAGCTGGTACTTGATCAGGGCCAGATCTGACCTGTCCTCCACATTTGCATTCGTTTCTTCAGCTTCCTCCTCCTGGACAGCTATTTAAAAATCAATCCAAACTATCAATAAATCTTTTCTAAAGGTTTATCTACAGGTACATATTTTTGCACAGGTAAAAGAGCGTTACACTCTTGAGTAGGACAGCCTTTAAAGGGTCACAATAGCACTTACAGTTTTCATTATGACAAATACAAGTTTGTCAAAATGGTCAGCATGTGCGAAAGTGTTGATGTATGAAAAGGTTGTACAGCTGGTTCTTCAATATAATTCTTTATATTTCCCTAATTTCATATACCAAAGGTTCTCAACTTGCAATCTACTATTGTGGTAAAGGACCAAACAATAAAAACTTAAATCCCAAAAATATTTACTATTTAATAATTGAAAATTTAAAAAAATAACAATAATAATATAAATATTACAATAATAATAATAATAATAATAATAATAATAATAATAATAATGATAATACTAGTAATAATACAAATAATAATAATAACAATAATAATAATAATAATAATAATAATAATAATAATAATAATAATAATAATAATAATAATAATAATAATAATAATAATAATAACAATAATAATAATAATAATAATAATAATAATAATAATAATAATAATAATAATAATGATAATAATGATAGTAATAATAAGAATAATAATAATAATAATAATAATAATAATAACAATTATGATAATAATATTTATAATGATAACAATAATAATAATTAAAATTATAATAAATTATGATAATAATAACAATAATACTACTAATAATAATAATAATAATAATAATAATAATTATAAGAAATTATGATAATAATAACAATAATAACAATAATAATAACAATAACAATAACAATAACAATAAGAATAATAATAATAATAATAATAATAATAATAATAATAATAATTTTAATAATAATAATAATAATAATAATAATAATAATATTAATAATATTAATAATATTAATAATATTAATTAATAATAATAATAATAATAATAATAATAATAATGATAATGATAATGATAATAATAATAATAATAATAATAATAATAAAATAATAATAATGATAATAGTAATTAATAATAATAATAATAATAATAATGATAATGATAATAATAATAATAATAATAATAATAATAATAATAATAATAATAATAATGATAATGATAATAATAATAATAATAATAATAATAATAATAATAATAAAATAATAATAATGATAATATTAATAATAATAATAATAATAATAATAATGATAATTTTAATTAATTATGATAATAATAATAACAATAATAATAATAATGATAATAATAATGATTATAATTATAATTATAATAATAATAATAATAATAAATTTATATATTGCATTATACCAGCAGTCTTAATGCATTGTAATACGGTACATTTTTACCTATTTTGATGGGTTTTTTTTTTGCTGTTTTCATGGATTTTAGTACATTTAAAACCTTTAGCCCATATCGTTGCCACCTGTTCATATACCTCAGCATTAGTGTAGTGGTCAGAGGTTTCAATCTTGTATTATAGAGGACAAAGAAAAGAATTTAAGCACAACTGAAGACACTCCTGTGGTATCTTGTTCCATTCAGTAGGGAGCCTTTGTTTGGATTCGCATCGCAATTTGCGGTGCAAAAATTGTTTACTGCGATACAACAAAAATTGTTTAGCAAAATCCTGATGCAATAAAAAATGCTTCACGGATTAGAAAGCTCATGAAAATGTCTTAAAAAGTTTAAACAATTAAAAATACAGGTATTAAAAAAACTCATAGCCAAATCCATTAACAAAATTACTTAAGCCTTAAATCAAGAAAATCTCAAAATAAAAGAAGAAAAAATTGTGCTTAAACTTCAGATGACAAGCTTACTCAGTTGAGAAAAAGCAACAGATAATGTGTCATACAGTCTGACAGTGTACATAAGTGCATGTCATGTACATTTGTGCATATTACACATGTAGTTTTCTTCACCCTAGTCTTCAAGTCCGTTCTAAAATTCAATATCACATTTCATGCTAAAAAATTACAGTTCTGGAATTATTTATTTTGAAATATATTTATTTCATATATTTTTTAATCATTTTATGTCATTTGTTGTAATGTAGTATTTATTTGTTGAAATACTACTGAACTAACTACATGCATGTCGCAATGAATCCTACGCATTCTAAACTTCAGTATAACAAGTTCATCACTTAAAATTTAGTTTTGGAGTTGGAGTTTAGAATATATTAATTTCATCAATTTCTTCCTGATTTTATGAAATTTGTTTCATTTTCATGCAAAAAAAGATTTGACAAAGTTTGCGATGATCGAAAGTCAAACCTATTATTGTACAGCCTATGTAACTTTATTCAAGTGTGTACACGAGCGATTATTTCCTGAACAATTCTCTCTGCAAATGGTACGTACTTAATCTTGTTGACTGTAACCTAGTAACTTGTCTTGACATTTGCTTTGCAGCAGCTCTTTTTCTGCTTGCAGCTCTCATATGCAGCCACACCAGGTAGTTAACTGTAAGTGTAACACCTTTTTATCAATGTAGTTTGCATATCAAGGCAAGTGGCAATTATTTGTAGCTTACATCGCATGTCAAAACTAAAAAAGTCCAAGAAGTTCCCAAGACTTACAATTTTTTTTTTTTTATCCCACTCAATATTGCTAATCAATTTGTTTGCATTGCTAATCAATTTGTTTGGATTCCTAATCAATTTGTTTTGATTGCTAATCAATTTGTTTGGATTGCTAATCAATTTGTTTAAATTGCTAATCAATTTGTTTGAATTGCTAATCAATTTGTTTTGATTGTTAATTACTTTGTGTGGATTGCTAATCAATTTGTTTGAATTGCTAATCAATTTGTTTAAATTGCTAATCAATTTGTTTGGATTGCTAATTACATCGTTTGGATTGCTAATTAATTTGTTTCAATTGCTAATCAATTTGTTTGAATTGCTAATCAATTTGTTTGGATTGCTAATTACTTTGTTTGGATTGCTAATCAATTTGTTTGAATTGCTAATCAATTTGTTTGGATTGCTAATCAATTTGTTTGGATTACTAATGAAACAGCTGTGGAGAAGCTGCAGTAGTAGCAAGAGACAGAAAGAGATGGAAGAATTTGCTTAGAGAAGCCTTAATCTCCATACCCAGGAGAAAGGAGCGGTAAGGTAAGCTAGGAATGAAGTCAGGAATGCAAGTTCTTCGAAGGCAAGAGTCACTATTTCATAAATTCCTATTCAACCGACTTAAAAAAATAGTTGAAATTTCTTTCAAAGGGCAGAAATCTTCATTTCCTAGGAACTGAACAATGCATGCAAAGGACAAACATTGGCAAGGGGAAATAAAAGTTTATAACAAGGTACATCAAATGTTTATCAAGTTTATATCTGTCCAGATATCTGTCCAGTTCTTTATCTGACCATTTCTGGGGTTTATATCAAATCAAATCTGGATTTAGTATGGGATTTATATGTGGTCCACACCCTGGCCCTGGGTTATGTCTTAGATTTACCATTTTTTGGCAATTGCATCCAAACTGAATAAATTCCTTGAGGTACTTTACTAGAAATGTTTTTATTTCATTTCATCATTCTCCTCTACTTGACTACCTTTACAACATGAAAGAGATTTCTGACATGCAAGACTTATCCATCAAATTCTATCTTTTTAATCTGATGGCATAATTATAAAATAGTTTATCCTATATTACATCTTTACCATAAATCAAATCAAAATTAATGTTTTTGCAGCCTTCATCATTTTACTCTCCAGAAAGTCTTATACGAAGAAAATAATTGTTACAGGCCCTTAAACTTTTTCAGAGGACGCTCCCCATGCCCCTATTCTCCTCGAGCATGCCCCCTTTCCACATATTATCTATAACTTTTCAATACATTTTTACTTTGATAATTGCTTTAGCTTCTTTTGATGTTGTTTACAGTTTCCCAACACCATAGGATGGAGATACAGCACTCATTTGATTGATTCTTCTCCAATTTACACTTGACATGCCCCCAGATTAATCTTGCAAGGCCCTTACTAACTTGTAAATGCTTCCAAGCTTTGTCATTACCCCAGCTCCTTTTTTGGTTCAAACTAAGAGGTTTGTGCTATTCTTCCTTCAATTTAAAACATACCTGACTTTTTCACAGACTGGGCCCTTATTCTGGCATCATACAGCTTCCAGTCACCAATGTCCTCTCTCTCCACAGTAACAATCTCAGGCATGGCAGACACTAGTTCTATAACGCTGTAGTAGCCCATGTTGAAGAATGACATTGATTTACCTGTGAGTTTCTGAAAAACAATGATGTCATGTAATAATACTTACAGTCTGACTATCATGAAATTCAACTGGAAGGACAGAGTTTAAGCATTGAAACATTTGAGTCCATATACTCAGCTCACAAACAAAACTTTGTTCGCTGTAATCTACTGTACTGGCCCAATACAATTCTTGCAACCTGTTCCTACTGAAGCACTTTTTTTCTTAAATGCCTCTTGGTTTATGAGTGAAAAGGTACATATAAAATATGTCGTTTGACAGAAAAATGTTTCACCTTCTCACCCAATTATTTCTTTGTGTTACAGCAAACTATATTATAATGTTGGGCTTTACTTAAAACGTGTACTGTACTTATGAAAATAAAAGTATATGTTTTCTTGACATATATTAATACACTATACGAGAGATCACGTTAACGATAAATTTTTTGTATATTACACCATGGCTGAAACTTCTTACGACACAGGTTGTACCTGCATCGTAAGATTTAGATATAGCATGTGAAATTTTACGCCCAAAGTTTTTATTAATATAAATGAAAATCATAAACATCTTACCTCTCTGATGTGATTCAAAGGTTTTATTTCACCCAAAAATGATTTTGAATTACTCATAAATAAAGGAAAAATGACACAACTACGAGACTAATGCCCAAATGATTCAACATGCCCAAAGTATTGTACATAAACACATATAGGCTAGTACATAGGCCCTATGCATGATGTACATACACTGTACTGTGTACATGAAGTTTTGATGTTGTTTTGAATGCAGGCTGTCAATTGTCAACAATATTATTAGCTAGGATTCTACTTTCCTCCTGTATTGTGTTAATCGTGTATCTGTGAAGTGACCACAATCTGCAAGTCAAGTTACTATACTGTAAAGAAGTAGGCGTGTTCGAAGTCTGAATAGTATATTATCGTTGACAATTGGTCACATTTCACTAAAACCTCATGAAAGTTTGGATACGAGAAACAAAAGTATTTTCTAGTTTATTTTGGGATAATTAACCCAAATTTCTTGATTTAACAATTGAAACTATACAAGAATTGGGTACAAACTTTTTCTTAATAATTCTTATAATAATAATAGTCCGATTTTTAAATGTTTTTGGTATTTTAAGCACAATTTTCATTCACTTTAGTGAGGCAGGCCTACACAAGTGTGTGTGTTAACAATTATTTGCAAGCTTCGCTAGCACGCAGTGCCATGTACATATGACTGAAAATTGACAAAAAACGACTGCAAACTTACAAAATATGCCAAAATTCGAGGGCTTGTCGTAACCAAATATGCCAGACAAAAATTTATAATGCAACTTTTGCATTATACCCAATGAATGCTAAATATATCATTTTAAAGAGGTGTTGCTCTGTGTTAGAAAATGTAGTATTTACTTGATTAGTTCTTCCAATAACTGAGATTTTAAATCAGCAAATACATCAGAGCTTAAACAAACACTACAATATACCTTGTATTCTCCAGGAAGGTTGGTTGCACCAAGTCCATCTGGGTGCTTGCTGAGAACCTGAGCATAACAAAAGAAACATAACAAGCTTTATTCATCCCTACAGTACGATATGATTCCCAATTTCCTAGTAGTCAAATCAAAAGCAATTTTACATGTCAGTATTATACAGTAGGAATATTCCTGTGAATTGTCATTTTCATGCACAGTACTGTATATCATGGAGGACTAATAGGCTTAAGGAACGAATTTGGTGAAAAAGCAAAATGATTTTTATTCCGTTTTGGACTTATACAGTAAAATTCAGAGTTGTGTGATGAAAAATGATTGGTGCAGTGTGTGGTGTCATGTTTCAATGCACAATGCAGATCCAAGACAATTTGTATATATTTCTCTGACAATTTTTTCTATGGTTTAACAATCATTGTAAAACCACCTTTATTGAATCATAATGAAAGTATGAAAAAGAGGTTAAGAGTGTAACTTCATTCAAATTAGCATTCCCTTTATGAGATGGGCATAAAGATACAAATTTACCAGAATTGTATGAAGATGACATTAGGCAAATTTATGTCTTACAAGAAATATTACAAACCTCTTGAATTTCCTTCAGGAAGGTGTTTTCAAATGCACTACTTGACCTATAAATTGATTCTGAGCTTTTCACATTATTTCTGAGCCTGTCTCTTGGACTCCTTGGACTGGTCCTAGATGGTGTGATCTTAGGACCAGAACTTGTGCGTGAGTTCCTAATTGGTCCAAGCCTTGAAATGGGATTCTTTTTCTCCGAAGAGGTTGGTGAAGGTGGATGGTCATCAGTTCTTGGTCTATGATTAAATAGTCTTGTCCTTGAACTGCTCTCAAGACTTCTGGCATGAGAAGTGGCATGAGAACTGTTGTTCTGAACAGCTTTGCTATAAGATACATGTTTCTCTGGTTTAAATGGCGTGAATTTAAAATTGTCTTCATCCAAACCTGAAAGACGACAAAATAACAAATGTAAAGATTAGTTCCCATTTAGTAATCCACCTCAAAATAACTGAGCTAATGGGTTTTTGTTGTTGTTGTAATTAAGATAAAAAACAATCATGCCAAAGTTCAAGCACTCAAAATCTGATCTATAAGCTATGAATTTGATGCACCTAAATAGACAAAATTTAAATATGAAGATCATTGCAGCATGCTTTTCTTATTTCAATATACATGTGGGCCTATAACTATTTTATAGCTTAAGCACTTAAGAAGATAAGGCTTTATGAAGGTATCACAAATTGTGCTAACAGCACAACCCCACTGGGAACTTTGCTATTACAACACTAAAGATTTACTTCACAAATCTTGAAATTCTAATCAAATTAACAACATCGGCTAATTTAGTTACAGAAGGAATGTTTATATTTACATATAATTTATTAAGAAAAATACACCAGAATTGGCATTAAAGTTTTCATGCTTAAGATCTTTGGTGTACATGTAAGTTAACATACATACTGTACTGTATGTTTTCTAGTATGTTCTAATTCAAAAACACTGTACATTTGATTAAGCCTTTAACATTAGGCTTTGATTGTCCTAAACAAGATAATAAACCTGAACCAAAAGTTTTGTGGTTCCAAAAATTTTTATTCATATGCTGATTGATTTGCAAGTTTTGTATTAACTGTCATGTCATTGCATATCATGAAATATTTGCTGCATATTCATTTATAAGCCACACCCCCATGCATATCAATAAAAATGTTGACAACTTTAGCAATTGCACAATAATTAACAACATTATTATAGCAAGAATGATACAAAAACAGTTGTTCATATATATTTTAAGAATTTGTCATTAAGCCATGCCTACTCATTAATATTCGTGACATATTTAGGACATATGTAGATCAGAACCCATCTGTGTACCAGATATGGCATACTGTAAGTCTAATATATCATTCATGATATATTGTGCTTACAATCATTTTGACATTAAGCCATGTCCACAATGCATTCCAATGACATATGTCGATAACATAAGCATGTACACAATAACCATCAATATTATCATGCCCAGATGTGAACAGACATATGGTTGCTCATTTATCACTTTTTCAAATGTTTACATTAAGCTCCATCCACTCATTAATATGCATGACATCACCACTATGTTATACATTTTGTGTATGTTCTAGGAACTTTATTTCAATTAGCAAATGGTAAAGACTGAAAAACATTTGGTCAGAATTTGCAGCACCACTTCACAATGATTTATGATAGACATTTAGAAAATAAAAGGTTCACACAAAAAAATACCAAGGTTGCCATGTAATAGATTTCTATTCAGTTAATAGAAATTTGCATAAAATATTTAAATTGATGCCTGCAATTTAAATATGCTGTCAAATGGTAAATGTTCAACCAATTTTGATAAAAATATTTGGGACTATGATGGTTTTTTAATAGATTTCAAAGCAATTTAGCTAATGTCTCTACACGTCCATATACCTTTTAAAAGGTATTGGGCAAAATCATATTAAGCCATACCCATTAATGCAATTAATGAAATGTAAAATGATGACATCCATAAGCATGTACCTAGTACACCATGTAATCATGCCAAGTATGAAGCAAATCAGACATATGGTTGTGTATATTTTGACATTTAAGGAGTTTTACACTAAGCCTGCCCACTTATATGCATGACATCACAACAAGAACAATAAGACACATCTAAGGACCATAAGCTATACTGTACATGTATGTGTACCACATATGATGATGACATGAATCCACTTAATCGTTCTTTAGATAAGCTATCGTGTTTACAAGCTTTTTCCAGAAAAATCATATTAAGCCCCGCCCACAATGCATATGATTGTATAGCATAAACATGATGTACACACAGCTAACAACATAATTATGCTAAATACGAAACCAAACAGGCATGTGGTTGCTAAAATATGAGCATTTAAAGATTTTTACAATAAACCCCACCTACACATTAATATGCATGTACATCACCATCAAAAACAATAGGGCACATTTACAGACCATTGGCTATGTGTGTATCACTATCACATATGACATGAATCCAGTTTATTGTTCTTGAGATATCGTGTTAAGCTCTCTTTTCAGCAAAATCATATTAAGCCCCACCCACTATGCATATTAATGAAATTTAAAGGTTATATATAGCATAAACATGTACACACTAGCTACAGTAACATCATAATCGTGCTAAATATGAAACACGACAGACATGTAGTCTCTAAAATATGAACATTTCCAGATTTTAAAATTAAGCACCCCTACTCATTAATATGCATGACATCACCATTAAACCAATAGGGCACACCTACAGACCATATCCTATAGGTGCACCACATATGACATGAATCCAGTTTGTAGTTCTTGAGATATCGTGTTTATAAGCTCTTGTCAACAAAGTCATGTTAAGCCCCGCCCACTAATTAATTAAATGTAATGTTTGTATAGCATAAACACTACCTGACATCATAATTATGCTAAATATGAAACACAACAGCCATGTGGTTGCTAAAATATGAGCATTTTAAGATTTGTACATGAAGCTCAGCCAACTCATTAATATGCATGACATCACCATCAAAAACAATAGGGCACATCCACATGCCATGAGCTAGGATATATGTGTAATGCACTTGTCAATTGTGTGACTCACCCCTACACCCGGACAAGGTGAGTCATTGCACCAAAGTGGATGGTCAAAACATGTACATTGACGCACCTCTCAGTAACTTGGGTGACTAACATTTCTGGGAAAATGACTTATTCTAAATCAATCACCTCTGTACAAAGTCAATGGGTCACTCTGGTGACTGACAATTTGGTACAATGACACACATGTGAGTCACTATTTCATATGTCAATGACTCACCTTTGGCTGACATTGCCGGGAGTAGTAGGGGTGAGTCATACAACTACAGTACAAGTGCATAAAATATGAATCCAGTGTACCGTTCTTGAGATATTGCATACATATAGGCCTACATATTACATGCATACACATGCTATCGCATCAGAACCAAAAATCAACAACTTTTTACTAACCCTTATTATTTGACTGTTCATAACCTGCTGGGACTGCATTCACACTTCTCTTAACAAGAAATATATTATAAGTATCTTTTGATGTATGAGATGTGCTCACTCCAGGTACTTCACGCAATAGCTCCCAAAGAGACTCAAAGCCAAATTTATTATAATTAAGGTTGTACGAGTACCTCTTTTGATAAATTTGGTCAAACTCTATGTTTGAAGTCTCTCTTCCATTATCAGATAAAATGGTTTTGATTTGATTTTGTAGGTTAGCTGGGACACCCCCTCTTAGGTGTGGGGGCTTATACTTTCCAGTCGAACTGAAGCCAACTTCATTGTTTCTATTTTGGTAATTTTCCCTAGTAAAGTTACTTCTGCTCTCGTTTTGCCTTGAAAACCCCCAAGAAACACCTGACTGCCTTCTACTGTCACCAA
The DNA here is from genome assembly GCA_020152595.1 of Chiridota heheva. Lineage (NCBI taxonomy): Eukaryota > Metazoa > Echinodermata > Holothuroidea > Apodida > Chiridotidae > Chiridota > Chiridota heheva. The sequence goes on from JAIGNY010000205.1 coordinate 162,129, forward strand.
CATTTCCCCTAAAACTCCTCTGCTGTGGATACTGGTAACTATTTTGATACCGAGGAGCCGTGTGGGGTCTACCCCTATTAACTTTGTCCCTTTTTTGTGCAGACTTTTTCTTGTCTTTTTTCTGTTTTGAAACGAGAGCTTGAATGTGTTTTGTCGTCTTATCTGCAACTCCATACAAAACAAGATGCCCAGCTTCCCACACTGCCCGACAGGCATCTTCCATATCAAGCAGAAGATCCTGTGTAGACTTGAATCCAAGCTCCAATGCAGGTATTTTGTAACCCATGGTGCTCACGAAATCTCTCTCAAACTCGCGTACTGTAAGGCCCATGGGCGCTGATAACAGCAAAGACCGTACAAGCTTCTTCATGTCATCGCGTAACTTTGCTTTGTCTGTCATCTTACTGTTGCTCGATTGTATCTTGGACTCCGTTACAAAGATAAGTTGGTCTAGTTTCCCACCACTTACTTGCACCTAGGCCTAATTAACCACTTATTGCGGCTCAATTTGCAACTTAAAGTTGCAAAAATACAAATGGTCCGAACACCACAACCTCACACATTATAGTCCGACTTGTCTCGGACTTGCAAGTTAAAAAACCCTGACCATCACCCAAATTCTGAACAAAAGTTAGCACTTAAGTGCCTGACTGAAACATCACTTATAACTCGTTCTTAGAATTCTGATCGAAAGAAAAGTTCATAGATTAATTTATTCATGCAACAAAATATTTTTTTTTTTTTTTTTGGTTTAGGTCTTAAAGTCTTCCTTTCGACGATAAATACCCAGACAATTAAAAAAAAAAAAAAATTCCTCTTGCTCCTAAACTGTAAAATACCCAATCATACCATGGTATTTAGTCGAAATTTTAGAATATGGTATCTTGTTTGGTGACAGTACAAATGCTATCACGAAACGCTTAATACGACCCGGACGAGAACACAGGTACGACGTACGGACAGACATAACATCGACAACCAAGTCAATGTCCACGGCCTTTGATAACCAGTTACTGAAGTCAATCCGGTTTCTTTCTTTTTAATTAGTTTACATGGCGGGCAGTGGTGCTAGATGCTTCTGTTTCAGTGGATCGTCAAACACACAGGTGGAATAACAGGGGGTCAAAAGTGTTCTCAAATGTATAAGTTTTTGCATAGTATTTCTGATCTTTGTGCATTTTTCCACCACTTTAGGTGAAAAACTTTGATTGTGTGACGTTGCACCCCCGCCCCCTCCCTGCTCCCAACTAGGCTCGGCCGCTCCGGGTCAATGCCCTGACATCAATAACGTAATGCAATAGGGATGCTCCGGGGCGGAGCCTAGGACAAATAAATCGAAAAAAATTCAGGTACAATATAAAAATAACTTTATTTTTTAACGAACTAAAAAAAAATACTAAAAGAGATTGATATTTGTATTTAGCAGAAGCAGGGACGGAGCAGAGGGTTTGAAAGGGAGGGGGAATGGCCGCCTACAATTTTTCCGATTATATTTATATTTTTCTTACCATGAGATAAGTTCTTAGTCGAGGATGATGTTAATTTTTTACAATTTTTGATAACTTATCATCCATTTTCTGTGGAATTTTCTTCAATGTTTGGGAAATTTCTTTCATTTTGGTTCAATTTTTATTCAATTTTTGGTCAATTTTCGGGAAATTTCTTTCAATATTTGAGAAATTTCTTTCATTATGGGACAATTTTCATTCGATTTCTTTACTTCTTAAATTGTCGGTGAATCTTTTTCATTTTGGGGCAACTTTTTATTCATTTTCGGTCAATTTTCTTCAATTTTTGGGAAATTTCATTCAATGTTTGGAAAATTTCTTTTATTCTCACGCAATTTTCGGAATTTTCCTTAATTTTGGGACATTTTTTTATTTTTGGTAATTTTTTTTCAATTTTGAACATTGCTTTAATTTTTGTGATAAATCTCTTTCAATTTGAAAAAAAGAAATTCTCATTTTGTGAGCAATTTTTTTTCGATTTTCGAAAAAAAAAAGCATCAAATATTGAAAAAGTGTTGTTAAATTTTAAACAAAATTCCAATGATTTTACCAAAATTTTCTTCAAATTTGTTGTTAAAAATTTTCCAATTTTACCAATCAAAGATAACCTTTCAGTTTCTCTGCTCCCCAATCATAAGACTGCACACTTGTCCCAAAATGTTTCATTAATCATGACAAAACTGCTCATAAAACACGTTATCATGCACATCATGCAGTGTTTTAGTTTGACTTGGGCCCCCTGATATTTTATCTTGGCTACGCCCCTGCAGTTGAGTTCTCAATAATTTGACTTAGGGCTCGTTGATGAATGCAAATATATTCCAATATCATTTGTTTTGGCTTGTCTTCAAAGTCAGTCTCAACAGAGACAGGAGTGGCGTTGCTTTGAACACAGTGGGTGCTCTGCAAAGCTTACTAGGCACGTATAATGATCATGGAAAGTTCACAAAGGGTTTGATATAAGACTTTGATAAGAGAAACTAAAATGCTTAAGAAAAATATATGAAAAAACCTTTTTCCAAAGAGTTTAAGATTAATCCTGAGTCATGGGGCTCAAGCTCAATATTCCCCACGGGCCCCCAGATTTCTAATTGCGCCACAGGTCAATAGGTAAGGCAACTCTCAAACTTAATACAATGTTTTCAAAGAAGAATTGTACAGAAAAATGCTAAGCTTCCGTAAAATAATGGAAATGTTATAATTTCCTCTCAACCAAATATAATTGTGATGCTTTTACTAACTCATGCGTATGATACTTTTCTGTAGACTTGAATTTCAGAAGATTTAACGCAAGTGCGGCAATGCATCCATTAATCAGTGGTAAAAGGATCAAGAAAAGAGTTTCCTTAGCAATCAATATGTTGGGCATTTTACTTCATGAACACGATTTGATCTTTACCATACTCTCAAACAATTTTGAGCAATTTAAATGTCTGAAATTAAGGAAGAAATAAAAATAAAAACAAAAGCATTTAAAGGTGTTTTTCTATTGTTCATATACAATTTGTTTTGATACATTTAGAATAATTCAAACTTTGATTACTCATAACTTGAAAACTGTTCGTTATTTAAAAATTCAAAGACAGTTAGGCCCTTTAATCATAGAAGTTAAGTTAATCTGAATAGCGCCATCCTTATGACTTACCTGTCATTTTCGCCTTTTCTCTATCTCTCTCTCTCTCTCTCGTTTTTTATATAAAAAAATTATCGCCGTTTCTCAGGATTTAATTCCAATCATCATTCAAGAACTTAAAATAAGTATTCTTCCATATCTTACCTTACCGCTCCCTCCACCGTCTTGTGGAGATTGAGGCCTTGATTACAGAATTCTACTTTCCTCTATTTCAGGCCAGTCTCTGACTTCGTTCCAGACATTTTCCTCTCCTTTTTGACCGTCCGTCTCCATGCTGCAATCAATTGTTTTTGGTCTTCCTCGCTTTCTTCTGCCCTCTGCATTTCAGGTCAGAGCAACTCTGGTGTAATGAGTGCCATCTCTTTGCAGTAGATGTCCCATTTTCCTCATGTTTTTTCAAGAATTGTTTCATTTAAGCGTTCCATTTCTGTTTTTCTGTTTATTTTGTCATTTATAACAATGTTCGGCAATTTGACTATCAGAAAATCTTACAGTAATCTCGCTCATTGATTGCCGAAAATGTCAGCATTTTAAGTACTTCTTTTGAAACATTATTTATGTATGATGATGTTCTTGATGTATTTGCTCAATCTAAATCCATCCGAGCCATAGGCCCATAAAGCCGGTGCTTATCCCGGTTTGTATGGCGCAAACAGATGAGAGCACATGATTCACCCTTGGGGGACGTCAGTCAATCGCAGGTACGTTTTGCAGCTAAGTAGACTGAAGCACGTAGGGTAAAGTGTCTTTCTCAAGGACACAGTGCAGTGCTCTCCTCGGCAAGAATCGAATCCGGTGCCTTCAAACAGGGAGTAACTCCCTACTTTCAACACTCTTTAACCACTGATTAAATCATTACGTAATTAACTTGTATTACTCAATTACATTATTGAAATGTAAGTATAAAATCAGCCATCGAGGCGCACTCAATTTGTTAGGGTGTGGATGACGTCATAAAACAAAGAATAACAAAAGAAAATCAGAGGTTATTAGAAATAAGTTTCTATAGGCTTATTGGAGAGGGGTATCTACCTACTGTGGTGTAGCGGTTATCATACCTGTCTACAGACCACGAGGCCCTGGTTTCAAGCCTGGGTCGGGTAGACACGCCAGTGTACCACAACTGGTTATCAAAGGCCGTGGACATTGACTTGGTTGTCGATGTTATGTCTGTCCGTGCGTCGTACCTGTGTTCTCGTCCAGGTCGTATTAAGCGTTTCGTGATAGCATTGTTACTACCATAACCGAATACGCAGGCGACGACCACGTCATTGTAGTTGTGAGTTCACTCGTCATCGGAGAGGGGTATTTGAGACGCAGCAAAGCATCCAACCAAGTAATTGTTATGTAGCTGGACATCAAACAGTCAAAGTTACGAAAACCATGATATTAGCTGAAGTTGTAATTTTCGGGGATGATAAGATCAAACACGCCTTCTTTGTAGCTTCATCATATAGACGCACTCTGATTAGAAATAAAGGCAAAACAGGTGCATACCTTTACAAAACATCCCAGATCTGCCCCAGATATACATTCCAGATCTGGATTTGATATAATTTCCAGATCTGGCCAGATAAAGAATTGGGTGGAAAAAAAATGGCCAGATTAAACTTGATCTGACTGAGATCAAATTGATCGGATCATTTGATCTGGTTAAGAATAAACTTTATTTGTATATCATATGTTGCATTACATCAAGGTTATATCTGGTTTGATCTGGCTAGATCAAGCTTTATTTACTCAGATATAAACTTTATTATTTTATGAGGGTAAATACAGCATTTACAACGAAACAACAAACATGCAGGAGTTCAAGTTTATTACATATAAAAGTAATTTTTAAACTTAAAAAAATGTAAATGTATGAATAGGTCGTTAAGTATACCTATTGTTTCAGTTATTCATACCGTGTAAGTGGGCGCGGCTTATAATGGAAGGTAATGATCGCCGGGCCATTTTTCCTATAAAACGATGTGACTATTCGTAAGGCAGTGATTGTAGTGCCTTACAGATAAGCTGTTGTTTTAAAGCTGATCCCAAGACAGTGCCCTGCGGATTAGCAAATGTGTAAAGGATTCATAAGACATTGCGTTTGAAATACTTCGGGCGACTTGCATTAGGCGGACGTACAAATAAGCAATCGTGTAAATGTTTTTCGTAAGGCAGATTTTGGTGCTTTATAACTGACAGTGGATCTGTCATCGCAAACAACAGCTTGAATCCCACCAGCGTAGAACGAAGGGTTCAAATTGTTATTCTTTGGGACAGCCGTTTACAAAAATTCAGGCACTTTGGGGGCTGGGTAGGTAAAATGAAAACATAAGAATAGGTTCGGGAAGAGAGCAAAATATTTTAATGACTTAAAAAAAAAAAAAAAAACATCTTAGTCTTTCTTATCTTGGTCTGTTAGTTTTTATCTCCGCCAAAGAAGTTGGACGGAGGTTATGTTTTCGCCTCCGTTTTTCTGTTTGTTTGTTTGTCCGCTAATTTGTTCGTTTTTATCAAGATATCTCAATAACTGATGAGTGGATTTGGATATAATTTGTGGTGAGAAGTTTTTAAAATTTGGGACATATTAGCACAGGAGACGGGTGAAAATGAGGGTTGAGGACATGTTTTTACTTCTGTTTGTTTGTTTGTCTGTCATCAGGATATCTCAAGAACCGATGATTGGATTTGGATTAAATTTAGTTTGTGGTTTGTTGAGACATATTGGAACGTTGGAAGGGTGCAAATAGAAAGGTGGGGACATGTTTTTGCCTCTGTTTGTTTGTCTGTCATCAAGATATCTCAATAACTGGTGTGTGTGGTTTTGTTACTACTTGGAAAGAAATGAATAAAATTTGGGACTTATTGGAAAAAGGGAAGAATAAAAATGAAGGGGTGGAATAGTTTGGTGCAATGTTTATTAAGATTAGTTGAATCTTTCCAATGGAATGTACTGAACAATGAGCTTATGCCATGAAAGAACAGCCATACAATCAATTTTTAGACTCAAATGAAATTAAGTGAAGTGGTCTCTAGTATCAAGGAAATAAAACAACTTGCTTCTGCCATGAATGAAAATGATGGAATGTGAATCTACCCTGAATAGAGCTAAAACAATGAAGCAGCCTGAATTAAACTAAAAACAATGATCGCAAGTGATTTTCCTCAGGTGTTTAGAATGTAAATGGCAATACAGATCAACATTGAGAAAGAAATTGTCTAGGGTTATAAGTTGGCGGGTCGAGAGTTTCTGAGGTAGATTGTATTCCAGTGGGGAACAAACAGTGTTGGAGGTATGCGCTCTGCAGAGTGCTAACATTCTGTTTTGTATCTGTTATGCCCATTAAAAATATTTGTACATCAAGTTTAAGCCATTGTTTCAAATTTAAGATGGTATGTTCATTGGGGGAGGGCTAAAGAAGGGGTGGTGACCCGTGTTCAGAATATAATTGGTTTGGGCTTAGATAGGGTTGATAAATTAAACATAAGGTTATGCGGTGGTGTGTGGCAGGGAGGGCGGGGAGGGGGTTGGCGGAATAAATTTAATACCAAAAAGTTAAGAGCCAGCAATATTGTTATTTTCTATTTTAAGTACGTTGGAAATTTTAACTTGGCTCGTGCCAAATGAAGCTAAGTTTGTCGATACGAATACAAAATGCCAACATTTCTGTTTTCTATTATTCATTTCATATTTCTGTTAATTATATAGGCTTTGAGGAGGAGGATACAACATTATTTGGCTTAATCCACAATATCCCACTGCCTCTCGGGCCCAGACACGCCGATGCTGCTTGGTCGTCAACTTGTCAGTCATCATTGCTCAAGAAATGTGTTATGTTTATTTCGGAATTTTAAAGCTTGATAGGCTTAAGACAACTTCTGCAAACTGAATGTTTCCCATTAACCCTCATGATAAGTGGCGGCTGAATCTGAATCGGTTAAGTGGCTGCAACGATATCCCACTGATTGATAATGCCCTAACGAGCCGGGTGACAACTGTCCGTAACCACTGCTTTACAAATGGCTGCCTTTTACCTAGACCTACATGGTATTTCATTGTTTTTCTGCCTTACGTGTTTTTAATGATTATGCGTAAGACACTGCCATATATACGACTAAGTGCCTTATGGATTGGATTTGCCTTACGAATAGTTCGTTTTTATTTTATATTCGGAAGTCTGCCTTACAAATAGGTGACATACATGCAACATGTATGAATTATGATGTACGTGGACGTATAGGGCCAAATATAGGCTAGTTAGTTAGCCAAACGTGAACAGCCGATGTTTAGCGTATTTTACAGTCAACGTTATATTTGATTCCGGTGAGTTTTTTTTGCTTCGGTAAAATCGCACAATGGTGGTAGGTCTAAATAGCTAAGTAATTTGACTTCAAACAAGAATTCATTTGCACAGAACTTAGTCTATATCAGTTGTGCGAAAATAATTGATTAGGACCATATTTCTTACACAGTTTTAAAGAATTAGGCCTAGGCCTACATTATCAAATTTTTCCATCCAAGCCACTCCCATTACCAGCCTTCATGTGAAAGCCAACGAACTCCCCTTTTGCATCAGGGGCCCCAAAACTAGACTCTTCTTCGCTCTACTGTTGTGCATTCTCACTGATCTGATTCTGAGGAACCCTTGTTTTAATTCTGTTCGCTCTTCTATCTTCACAGACCTATTCAATCTTAATGAATGAACCTCTACCTTTTGGGATTGGAATGAAATCCTACCTTAGCAAAGGCAACATCAACACTTTCTCTAGATAGGTGACAATACGGTACCCTCCATTTAGGGGTAATGGTTACGGTAGTTATTATACACAACATGCGGAACTTAACATTAAGCTCCAATGGAAAATCCCATCGCTCACTGAGATGATTTAGAACATCTCAAAACCTATGAAAAACATACCTTTTAGCATTTAGAATTTCTTTCTTATTCAAAGTATAATCTAAACAGGGAGATGTGGTGGAGGAGGGGCGGGACTTTAGCACCCCCTCTTTTTTTTGTTAATTTGCAAAAACAATTTCAAAATGATCTAAGAGGATTTCACCTTCCTGGTTTTCCCAGTTTGGAGGTAAAATTGGGAAATTATTAACATTGAATTATTATCAAAATTATTAACAATTTGATAGAAAATTCATGAAATTTGTCAACAAATTTTCGGAATTTGACAAAAATTTCCTCAAAATGAAAGAAAACTGCCTAAAAATAATGAAAGTTTCCTGAAAGCTGCAATGAAGTAAGCAAAATTGACAAACAGTACACCCAAATTTTAAGTAAAGTCACCAAAAATGAACTTTCCCAAAAATCAAAAAACATTTGGCAAAATTGATGATAAAATTGAAAGAAAATTTCTTGTCTTTATTTAAAATTTGTCAACAAATGTTTTGAAAATTAAAAAAATTTTCTTAGAATCGAAGAAAATTGCCTAGAAAAAGGAAAATTTTCCTAAAAATGTCCAACAATTTACCAAAATTTTAAGGAAAGGTTAACAAAAAAGTTTATTTTCTCCAAAAATCGAAAAAAATTGCACCAAAAGCGGGGATATTTTCCTTAAATTGACAAACAGTTCATGAAAATTTTAAGAAAAAGGCCCGAAAATGAGCAAAACCTCCTAAAAATTGCCAAAATTTTTCTCAAAATTGAAAAAAAATGAGCAACATATCCCTATAAATGTCAAACATTTTACCAAAATTTAAAGGAGAGTGCCCAAAAATGATAAATTTTCCTTAAAATTGAAGAAATTTGCACCAAAAGTGATAATATTTTCCTTAAATTGACAAACATTGTCTGGAAATTTAAGGAAAGGGCCCAAAAATGAAGAACATTTCCTGAAAATGAAGGAATTTCGTGAAAATTCAAGAAGAAAAAATGTAGCAGCAAAGTCTATACCAGGCAACGTGTGCTGTGTCACAAAATAAAAACCGATTTTACTCGGTTTAAATGTGGCCACATATGAAGATGATGAGCCATCTGTCTGGTCTCTCTTTGTTATTCCAAGATTATAAATGATCAAGTTCTGCGACGATAATAATATTGATCAATGCTGAATGATTTCTCTCAAAGTTTTAAGTCCATAGGAGTTATGAGCTCATTAAAAGACTTTATAGGCCTGATAGTTGTGGGATCCACTTGTATGATATATTGGCAGACAGTAAACTTTAATGCAAAGATTTTTAAGCAGCAGTCAACGAGAATTCAAGTTGATTTTAATGATAAATATCCACACACTAAATGAATGAAGGCAGGTACAGTAATTCTCATTAATAAAGGATAAGACACAGTTAATTGTAAATTGATAAAACCTTGTCAATTTTTCTGCAAACAGTCTCTTATGTAGACTTTAAGTACGTTCTATATTTAGAAATAAGCGTAGCAGGGCGTAGTCATCTGATTAATGTTTAATTTTATAATATACTGTCATAATGTTCCAAATCAAGAAGATTGCATCAGCAGATCTGCATGAGTCTCTGTGATATCGTATAATTTTTTTAAACTACGCCACCCAGCTACTAAATTATAGTGTCATTGCATAATTTTTGTCTCTCTTTGGAATGTTGGTGAAATCTACAGTAGTTAAAGATGGCATGTAACACAATCATAGGGGTCATTGTTAAGCTGCACAGGAGACACCTCAAATTTTATTAGATTTTGATTCTTACTGTAATTAAAAAGTCATGTATCCTGGTCATGAAAATTCATTAGCAATCCATCCCCTGCACAAAATAAGTTTTCTTCTTGGGTGCAAATCAGAAAATTTGAAGCTATTTTGAAAGCTGTATTAGACTTAAAACAGCTGTTTGTTTGCAGCCTGTATAAAATTTATTAACATAAGTAATTGATAAAGAGCTAATTAACAGTCAACATATTTTCACCCCAAAATTTATATTTTAATGATTGAGATGTAAATAGCGTGATTTAGCTTGATTTCTTTTTTTAAGGCTTTAAATTTTGTCTTAAATTTTTCCTGATTTTACTTCCAAGGAGGAAACTTTTTGAACATTGTTTGCAAGGAATGGATTGTTAAGGAATTTATCTTGCAATTTTTGAATTTCATGCCTGAAGATGGAAGAATATTTAAATAAGAATATAAAATCAATATAGTATGAGGTTTTTCCTATGCAGCTTAACATTGATGACCTTATGGTTGTTATTTCAAGTGTGGCCTATACCTCCCCCCTCTCCCCCACAAGTTTTCCTTGGCTTCTTCTCTTACACACAAGTTCTTCATAACCCCACCATTTTTCACTTCAAATACTGTCAACAGTAGACATTTCCATGGCTGTTCCCTTCTTTTCACTGATGGCTCCACATGGGAAGGTTCTTCTCTGCAGCAGCCTGTCCTGGCTTTAAATTATCTTGGAGATTGTCACATGGAGCTTTCATCTATTCAAAGGCTATCTTCTTTAATAGCTTTAAACTTCATAGAAGCATCATTCTGTTTGTCCTTGGGCATTTTCTCTGACTTTAAATCGGTTCTCATCCATCCAAAACATGCTCTGCCCTATTCCCCTTATCTTACAAATCTTAAACAAGATTTACCTCTCTTTCTCTGGGAGAAAATCATCATCTCCTGGATTCTTAGCCACATTGGTATCCCTGAGCATGAAAGGACTGTGGTGGTAGCTAACAATGCCTTGTCCAACCATATTGCCTCTATCCCTATTCTGTACTCTGATTTACACCTCATCATTGCCAAGTACCTCAAGATAACTTGGCAAAACTCCTGGAATCTTGAGACTATAGTAACAAACTTTACTCCATCAAGAACAAATTGAGAATCAACTCCCACTTACACAGTCACTACCGTAGAGAAGATGTTGTGGTAAAATCCTAGTATAGTAGTAATATCTATATAAGAATTTTTTTTTTTTTTTTTTAATTTTGGATTTATTCTGTTGTATTTATGTATTTTAAGTATTTTCCTTTTAAGTTTTGGGTATTTTAAGTAGAAACTAAGCCAAACTTAATTAAAAAGAAGAATATTTCTTACATTTTGACTTTTCGATCAAAACTTTTACTCTTCAGTGTGTATACTACTAGCCTACTGAACTGACAAGTAGAGTCTGCAAGCCGTTTAAGTAAAATGAAAAAAAAATAATGTAAATCCTCATTTTCAGGTTAGGTTTTAGGATCATCATTCAGCTTTTTTTTTTTTTTTTGTCTTTACTTTCTTCCAAAATGGCTGAAAGAACGTAAATTTTTTTAGCTTGTGATTTACTATCCTTTTTTAACTAAATTTGCTCGAAAAGGTATAAATTTGAAATTTTTGTGGAATAATGGGAAAATAAAGAACAGTAGAATTGCTGATAGAAGGTAAGAAATTTTTCAAAATGACTTATAAGCATGATTTTTTTGAAGCCTTAAATTTGTTTTCTAATTTTTATTGGATTCAAATAAAAACCTGTCTTTTGCCCCAAAATTTCTAGATTGTTGACTAAAATTGATGTTTTAAGATTTTTTAATCTTTCCTTTATAAATCCTGAAAGTTTCAAGAAAATCAGTCACCAATAAGTATTAAAATGTTGAAATTAATTCCTACATAGCGATTTACCGCTATACTAGGATTTTTCCAATGTTTTCATCACCTGTATTTGTCTTGGCCATTCCTTTCTCATCCACTCCTACCTCTTATCAGACTCCACTAAACCTTTCTGCCTCACCTGCTATACTGAATTTTTGATTAATCAAATCCTCTTAATCTGCCCATTATACTCCAATTTGAGATCTACTCACTCCCCCTTCTTCTCTTATCTCAGAACTCTTTCAGAAAAATTCCTCCTCTGACATTATTACCTTCTTCCATAATAGCAACATATTCCACTAAAAGACTCATCTCTCCCTTTGTTTTTTTGTTTTTTTGTTCTTTTTTTTTTATCCTCACTAATCCCCTCTCCTCTCTCTTTACCCTCTTTCCTCCTCTATCAAATTGACTGTTTTTTCTTCCTCTCTTTATTCTAGCACCATGAAGTTTTGATAATCTCTTGGCACATTTGACTCTGTCTGTCACAGTGATGTTAAACCTGAACAAACAAATAATCTTATTTCTAAAAATATTCAAAATTTGATGTTTTTAAGATCGATTTAAATTATCTACTTATTGTTAGGCCTTCAAGCTCCAGTGTGACAACATTTGGGCAGTTCCAGGATTATACTAAAATTAGAAAGTTGATTTTTTGTTCGTCACAGATTTGCACCTTTTGTGTTATGCTTTCTCAAGTGTGACAACATTTGGGCAGTTCCAGAATCATACTGGAATTAGTAAGTTTCTGTTTTGTTCACCACAGATTTGTGCCATTTGTGTCATGCTTTCTCAAGTGTGACGACATTTGGGCAGTTCCCAAATCATACTGGAATTGGAAAGTCTATTTTTTTTTCACCACAGATTTGTGCCTTTTGTGTCATGCTTTCTCAAGTGTGACAACATTTGGGCAGTTCCAGAATCATACTGGAATTAGTAAGTTTCTGTTTTGTTCACCACAGATTTGTGCCTTTTGTGTCATGCTTTCTCAAGTGTGACGACATTTGGGCAGTTCCAGAATTATACTAAAATTAGAAAGTCTATTTTTTGTTCACCACAGATTTGTGCCATTTGTGTCATGCTTTCTCAAGTGTGACGACATTTGGGCAGTTCCAGAATTATACTAAAATTAGAAAGTCTATTTTTTGTTCACCACAGATTTGTGCCATTTGTGTCATGCTTTCTCAAGTGTGAGCGACATTTGAAGCAGGCCCAGAATTATACTAAAATTAGAAAGTCTATTTTTTGTTCATTCACAGATTTGTGCCATTTGTGTCATGCTTTCTCAAGTGTGACGACATTTGGGCAGTTCCAGAATTATACTAAAATTAGAAAGTCTATTTTTTGTTCACCACAGATTTGTGCCATTTGTGTCATGCTTTCTCAAGTGTGACAACATTTGGGCAGTTCCAGAATCATACTGGAATTAGAAAGTCTATTTTTTATTCACCACAGATTTGTGCCATTTGTGTCATGCTTTCTCAAGTGTGACGACATTTGGGCAGTTCCAGAATCATACTGGAATTAAAAAGTTTATTTTTTGTTTGCCACAGATTTTTGCATATTGTGTCATGCTTTCTTTCTGTACCAATACGCCAACAATAAAGAAGGTAAAGCAACGATCAAAGTAATATTGTTTAAAAAGAAAAGATGAATTGTGAAAAAGTGACAGAGTGGAGAAAAATAGGGCCAGGGTAAAAGAAAAAAAGGGCAGAGTGGAGCACCTCTCTGAAAAGACCACAGTAGGGACCTGAAACAATTGACCTAATGTTGCATTAAACCATTTATGTAGGTGTCATGAGACTGTCCTTTCTGTTTTCAATTCAAGCTACATACAGTGAAATATTTTAAAGAGAGATCTTTTTCTGTTTTTTTCCATGTAGGTTCTTACACAGGAGGAAAGAATGAGGTTTCGGAAAAAGAGAATTATAGTGCTATCACTGTGTGTCATTCTAGTCTGGTTGTTTATTGTTCTTATAACACCGGTCCCCAAAGGATCGGAAAGATTTGCTCAACAGAGGAAAGGATTATGGGATTCCCTAACACCTTTACCAAAGACAGATGCCCGTAAAAATATTGGATTTCAATCCAACAATTCACATTTTAAACACAAAGATTTGGATTCCATTAAAAAAGATGGATTAAGAAAAAACATCATTGTTACAAGAAGAAACACCTCATTGGTTGTTTCGCTGTTGCAATTAGAAAATGACTTACTTGTAAAGAATTTGCCAAAACTTGCCAGAGATTATTTAAATTTATGGAGGACTGCTGCATCTTGGGTAAACTCATCTCAAATTTACCCTGTTTCTGCTCCAAGCTTGGGGACTGTGCTACACATGATGTCACATGGCAGAATATTGAAGGCTGATGTTGGATACAAAGGAACGCAGCTGAAAGCACGACTTACCCTGGATGGGGGCCAGATGGTCGTTTTTAAGCCCAAGTGGTAAAAGATTTTAAGCATTTGATGATACTCTGTGTGTGTCACTGTGTTATCATGGCATGTATGTATAATGCGAAAACAGTTACCGTTCCTAGACTTATTACGCTTTGGGGGAGAGGGGGTATGACACTTAGGGGTGGAAAATATAGTGGATCACAGTACCAGGTTGCCAGAAACAAATTAAAAGGAAGAAAAAAAGAAAGATAGCAAAAGGGGAAAAAGAAATGAAAAAGTAGAGAAAAAGGTGGAGAATGAAGAAATATGCAAGGAAGGGGATAAAAGGTGTTAAAGAAATGGCCGCTACTTGGAATGAAGCGTTCGGTTTTGTTATTGTTGTTGCGATATACAGTATTTTCTTCAAGACTTGTATGATCGTAGAAAAATGAAATATACTTTTCACCCCTGATTACACTGCTGACAGAAAACATAAATGTAAAGTATTGTAGTAAATGTATTTTGGGTGTAGTGCATCAAAGCTAGAATCTATGGATGTACAGTATAGTCTTTCGGCTGTTTCATCGTGTATAGTATGCACTGATTACAAAATTGACGGTTGCACATCACACGCCCCGCCAGAGCAAGGGCAACCTTATATGGTATCATTATTTGCTTGTCCTGGCACAGCTACGATCTACAGTAATTACATTGCCAATACGCGCGAGTGTAATATGGTGCCTCTATCTGATGCACATTGGGCATATTATTAATGCCCCTTAGCATACTGAAAGGAAAGAGCTTGCACACTTAATGTTTGTGGAGGAAAAATATGGCCCTATGCCCATCCTCCATACACACACACTTTGTGCACCTCTTGAATAGCCGTACATGAAAGTTTACTCTTCAGTTTTAATTTACCTAGATACTAGTTTATCCCCAAGCAGATTCTGGGCTGTTAATTTTTTTGGCATAAATAGCATAAAGGAGAGCGTAGTCAAATTTGAATGTTCTCTGAATAATTTGTGCATGTGTTAGAACATTTAAGATTATACATCTTCAACTTAAGAACAGGAAAAAAGAATATCAATGGAATACTTACAGTGCATATTCCATATGCAGTACATTGTTTACCTTCGATAATATCAATTTTCACAGAATTCAAAAGAAATTCTCTGATGCTTGAAACCCTCTTTTTGAAGTCACATGTACTATACTTTAGCGTCATAATTGATGTCTTTTATTTTACAGGTATACAAGAGATGAAATATTGACAGGAACTCCTTACTCCGGAAAGGATAGGCACAATGGGGAAATAGCCGCCTTTCATTTGGACAGGTGAGGATACACAGTTAAAGATATATTGGCATAATTTAGGTATAATAAAGGTATAAGGTATTTATATTCACCAAAAAGAGCTTTCAGTTCTGAACAAAATGCTCTTTGAACTGTTCAAGAACACTTTAACGGATGTGAATTTGTCAGAAATCGGTTAAAAGTTTCTGCAAAATTCACTGCCATGAAAAAATCTGTACTTTTTCTCTTCTATTTCCTATGAAATTCACTGCTGTTGAATTCTCTCCAAACACCCAGAGAAATAATAAATGTGTTCTTGAGCTGTCACTCCTCCATAAAAGATAAACAGAGTGGGTGTTACAGAGAAAATGTATGACTCTTGGGTTGGAAAGGTCAATCTGTGTTATTGCTTTGATAGGAAGGAGGTGATAAGAATGAAAAATCTAAATAAAAAAGAAGTGGAATTGTTTTGATGTTTCCTATCTTTTCTTATGTTACTTTAGAATACATACTTCATTAAATAAAAAAAAATGTGTTTGCAGTGTTTTCTTCAACATACAGTACCCTGATAATAATACCTGGTTGAGTACATGTAATGTTGTGTTTATTTTATGCTTCTTATTATTTTATTTCTAAGTTGAATTAAACAAGTATAGATAATGTCTGTTGTATTGCTTCTACAAACAAAATTTGAAGGATTAAAGATCATTTTTAGTGAACTCTTAAAAAGCAAAACAGAGAATTTCATAAATTAGTTATCATTCCAGGTTGTGAATACTAGGGCCGGATTAAGCCTTGTTAGGAACAGGGACAGAAAGTAAAGTGGGGCCGATCTCGACATCAATCTTTTTAGCGGAGCAAGGCTTTCTGCATTTAAGATTTTATATTGGGTGATATTTAGAGAGGGATATACCCACATGCATGGCAAAAGAAATTCAATTGTATGATGCCCCCTACAACCCTCGGGAATGTTGCGTCATTTCCAAAAAAATATGTGACACATTCATGGGTGCTTTTATGTAAAGCTTTGGTAGGTCACCGAAAGTAAAAGAGGTGCGTCAAAAGAACGTACCCTTATGTGCTTGAATGTAAAATAATAAAGTAGGCCTACTTAAGTATGTGCTCGCCAGTTTTAGAAATTTTATTAAGTGTATAATTAAATGTATGCCATATTTTCTTCCAGTTAAGCTTAGATTATTGCTACCTGTCAATGTGATAGAAGTTTTAGCCAGGGATAGATTTCTTATGGTTTTTGTGTGAGTGAAGAAAGTGATAAAAAACTTATCCTTCTTTCACAATTCTTTCTCTTATGGGGTGTGATTCACAGAGCAAGAGCATATTATGTGGACTGGCCAGTTTTGGTGCTGACAGACCGGTAACGGTGCTACAAAAGTCAAGTCTCAAATTTAAAAAAGAACGAAGCAGCCTATTGTTACCAATTTTGTTGTAATGTTTTGCTGTTTTCTTTTTAAATGCAGCTTAGCCTACATTGCCTCTACATGCCTGGAGACCTTTAAGTCATATTTTTTTTCAAATCTGTCAATTTCAAATTCTTTTGGTTTTGAAATTTATATTGTTAGTTTTGTGTCTCTTTCTTCATCCATCTATTTTTTTGGTTTATTTTCTCACCCTTTAATATTATTGTTTCATCTTCAGAATGCTCGGATTCCGACGTGCACCGCTGGTTGTGGGTAGACGTATTAATTTGCAAACTGAAATTTTACCGGTTGCTACCCAAAGATTAAAAGACACTTTCATAACTGAAGGTAAGTTGAGAGAATCCTCACAGATAATAAACACTGCTCTCAGCTCATTGTCAACACTTTATTGCACACGTATCTGGTCCCGAAGATCTGTAGTATGAAAGCAGTTTCTGTTATATTGTACCGCACCCCCCCTCTCCCCCTTCCCCCTCCCCCCTTCCCCCCCCCCCTCTCCCTCTTCACCTTTTCCAGCAAAGCATCACAAATATGTACTGTAATTACATGAAACATTTTTGATGCACAAAAATGTGGCCCACTCTACAATTTTTACCACAATTGTTTATCCGAACTTGTTTGATGCCGTTCTAGTTGCACAAGACAGTGGCCCATAATTCATTTATTAAAGTGGAAAAAAAATAACTACTCTTATCTCTTGTTCTTATTTTGGATGCTAATCACTTTGGGTTGGAAATTGTCAAAGTTAGTGGAAAAGTGAAATTAATCAATCAACTGTGTTGACTGTCTATGCTTACTGTAGCAGGGGCTTTATAGTGGTTATTGTCTGTGGCACTTGCAGAATATGGATGGACACTCTATGCAACTTATTTCTTTAATAGTTTCTGAAAACTATGTAGGGTGTGCAAAAAAATATATCACACTAACTTTTAGAATTCGTCGTAAAAGTATTCAATGACTAAATTTTAAGGAAAAAAATGTAATTGAAAAACACTAACATTTTGAATACTGTATTAAAGGTCATCAAAATTTTGTCCATATCCTATTAGCCGTCATTAGCATTTTGAAAAGTCATTCTGAATGTCGTCCATGACTGAAACCATCACTATTTTGATAAATTCGTCACAATTTTCAGAGAGATTATCACAATTTCCAATTAAGTCATGGCTATTTATTTAGCAAATATAGCATATTTGAACATTAATCCTTGAATATATAGTGTTACTCTCCTTTGTAGATAACAATACATGTTTTTATGGGGTTTGTTATTACTGCCGACCAACTGATGCTGCATGCGCAGACGGCGCCATAATGGAGGGCTCCCTCACTCTGTGGCTCCCGATAAAGTTTGAACTCAGACGGTGGAGACACCCTTGGGCGAGGACATATAGAAAAGATAAATTAGCAAGGTAAGTGAAAAGTTGCTTCAGACAAAAAGTCATGATAATTTCACTGTTTAGAAGTTATTGGGTTTTTTTCTAATAAGTTTTTCATTTTAGTTTGTTTGGGTCCTAGGGAGTGCAGTGGCTTAGTGGTTGGGGTCCTCGGGAATGCAGTGGCTTAGTGGTTGGGGTCCTAGGGAATGCAGTGGCTTAGTGCTTGGGGTCCTAGGGAATGCAGTGGCTTAGTGGTTGGGGTCCTAGGGAATGCAGTGGCTTAGTGGTTGGGGTCCTAGGGAATGCAGTGGCTTAGTGGTTGGGGTCCTAGGGAATGCAGTGGCTTAGTGGTTGGGGTCCTAGGGAGTGCAGTGGCTTAGTGGTTGGGGTCCTAGGGAGTGCAGTGGCTTTGTGGTTGGGGTCCTAGGGAGTGCAGTGGCTTTGTGGTTGGGGTCCTAGGGAATGCAGTGGCTTAGTGGTTGGGGTCCTCGGGAGTGCAGTGGCTTAGTGGTTGGGGTCCTAGGGAATGCAGTGGCTTAGTGGTTGGGGCAGCTTTGTGGTTGGGGTCCTAGGGAATGCAGTGGCTTAGTGGTTGGGGAGTCGAGAAGTAGGCCTACTGAGTTTAATTCCTGACCAAACAGCTATGTTGTGTCTTTGGGTAAGGCACTTTATCCTGCTTGCCACAGCTCCACGCAGGCTGTGACAATGAGTACCATCATTGCTGGGGAGTTAACCTGTGATAGAATGGTTTTCTGTTCAGAGGGATACACATGCTCTCATGAACTTGTGCCTTGGAAACCAGGGATATGCACCTGCCCTATGTGCCTAAAGGCTCGGATGTTGTTTGGGTCCTACAATGTAAGCTATCATAGTTCATTTAAAGATCTATGAAAAGTAGAAACATCTTGCACTTACTTGGAAGAAAATGTACTATAGTCCTTGAAAATATTTTACAGGATTTGGGAATTTAAGAGTTTATTATGATAAATTATGCAAGATTTATTGGAATTTCTGACATTAGGAAATGAAAACTGATTAACTTCCTTGCATTGACTTGTTGCTTTTGTAATCCATGACCAATGTTTTTTGAATAAACAGCTATATTTGAGAGACATTGAATGTACATCATACCCTCAATCAAAACTCCTGTTAGTGGTTGTGTTAATAGAGTTAATCACCAACTTTAACCTGTCTCCTATTTTCAGATGGGAAACTGATGATACATATTGTAAAGATGTCATGAAAAGTTATCCACTGGACAGAAGGCGGCTTGTCCTAGATGTGGTGGACACTGCTGTTTTTGATTACCTCATAGGCAACGCTGATCGCCATATGTATGAAACTTTTACTATGGATGATGACAACGGAATGTTGCTGCTGATGGACAATGGCAAGAGGTATGGCAAGGAAACTTAATCATAGTCTTTAACCCTTCAGCTCCATGACCGGTTTGGACATGCACTTTTCAAACAATTATTTGGCTTCGTCAAATAGGCCCCAGTTAGTGATTCTGGTATCATTTGAAAGAGCTGGAATCGTTCTTTCAGGAAATGTAACTTTTCGATGGGGGTTATGTTAAACAATTTTGAACTAAAATGGGTTGAAATAGAGAAAATTGAAAAAATGCACAAACTTTAAGTTCAAAAACTTACTTACAGACCTTGCTTTTGCCTGAAAACCTGTGAGGAACTTACAAAATACATCAATGCATCCAATTTCAGTTTAATTTTGACTGCCCTTATCAATATCTTTTTTTGGCAAAAGTTGTGCAAAATTTCATGATTTTTAGCCTTTTTGGGATTAATTTTTGACAAAAGTTGTAGTTTCTGATCGCAATGCAACTGCCCTATGCAAAAAAATATTATCTTAATATTAATGTTATTGCACATATTTTCAATTAAAAACAAAAAGAGCTACTACCCCTCTTTGTTCACACCAAATTATAATTATTAAAACAAATTCACACACTAGAATATACGCAGTGTAGCGGTAAGCGTGTGGGATTGTAACGTGAGTGACACTCATTCGAAAACCAGCCGGATGCACAGCTTTATTTTTCGCGAATCATTACAACGGTGATTATTTTTGTTTGCTTATTTTCATTCTTTTTGCATGTTTTGCTTTGAGAAAGCAAATAAATTAGACTGGTATCAGTGGACAGGAAATTTAACAAGCAATCTAAATATGCAAAAAAATCCTCCATGCATAAAGTTTGCAAATGTTCATATTTATGTCAATATTTTCTTTATTTTGACTTCTTTAATGAAAAGTGTATTGTCTTAGCATTGATATAAACCAAACTTTAGTGATAGAAAACGAAAGGAAAGTTGTGAAAAATAAATTTTGAAAAACAAGTTCCGAAAAATTGCAGTCACATTTTGAACTGTGTGGGAGTTTAATGATTAAGGAATTTTCCTTGAAAAACAGTAGGAAATGTGACTATTGAAGGAAAATTACACATAGTCTTTAAGGATTTAAGGATTTTTTTCTTGAAAAAGGAATTCTTTGAGAGTAGTGTACAGGGTTGCTATCAGATGTATTCAATCTGTTAATCTTTAATTCTGTTTCAGTATATGATAGATAGGTGAACATTACATTAGAAATGGCTTTGCTATAAACTAGGAACATCTTCAAGTGGCCCTCGAATGGAGCAGGGCCAGTCCAAGTAAAAGTTATATATTTCTTTGTTTCCCAAACCACTAAACTGCATACAGTTTCATCTTTCCTAGGCTCCTTCAAGATAACAACTACTCCCACTGGAGTTGCATGGTATTTTTAGTCACACACATCAGAATATAATGGCATTCCTTGTAGTATAAGTAGTAACCTTAATCATTACTGGCATTGTTTGTCTTTGCTGCTGGGAAAAGGTGAAATGAACTATGAGCATGGAACTATTTATACCTCAATAATCTTGTGAAACAATGTGGGTAATTTTTTGCTTGAAAATTGCATCACAAATTTTTAAGCAGTGCCTTTTACTAATGTAGCAACGATATGACCGTAATGGTTTACAATACACTAAAAACCATGAAAACAGGTCCCATAGCTTACAAGTTGACCATTTTACAGCCTAATTAGCATAAAATGCGCAATATTTGTGACCTCAGAATGGACCAAGTAGAACTTATCATTTTTCTGCTTTTTCTTGGATGAAGTTGGCTATAGTAAAGAGGAAATTGAATATTATTATAACTTTAATCCAGATTTAGCGGTAAAATGCAACTTGAAATTTTATGATATTTGAAATTTGGAAAAGAAATCAAACAAATTACGTTAAAGAATTTTAGCTGTATTATTTTTTGTATATTATCACTTTTGTGCTACTGAATTTTTTTACTATAAGTGATGTTGTGGCCATTCAAAGATTGTTTTGCTCAGAATGCAATGGTACTCTGATAGAGAGTAGTTTACCGTAAGCATTTATTTACACCTGTATTCTAGAATTAGTAGAAAACTTAAATTTTATTTGTAGAATTAAAGAAATCTTTATAAATAATTGTTTGTTTTATTCTATCACATATGTTACATCTTGTCTTATACATATACTTGCAAATCTTCCCAGAGCTCGTAATAAGCATTGGTTTATTACACAGGGCCTCCTTGCCTCCCATTTCACTAGCCTGACTGAGTTTGTCACAAGCCCTTACTGTTTGTGTTTCCTTCTGAGATACACATACTGAAATAATTGTCGTGAGTTTTGGACCAGCCCGATAGGCCCGAGTCATGTAAATTGTGCTAACCTGTATGCTAAAGTAAGTAGCCCAGGGCTAGTGGGTTTATGTATATTTTGAGCATTGCCATCTCCCCAAAACTGTTCAAGCATTTGGCAAATTCAGTTACTATTGTATTCATAAGTTTTAGTTCTTCCTCATTAAAACATCTTAATCTTCTTTACATAATCAAGCAGTGTTGCTTAAAACATTTGACCATATTAATGGATCATCAGCTCGTAATCTTATGCCTACTAATTTTAATAATCTTAAACTTTCGGATCTGTTTGTCAATTATTTTAAGTCTAAAATTGTTAAGATTAGATATGATCTAGATTTGGATGACCAAGTATCTATTTTTTGCAACTGATGGTACCGACTGTCAAAACAAACTTATCTCCTTCACCCCAACATCAATCGAAGAACTTTTACAGGGTTCTAATACTAAAAACATCCCATCTTGATCCATTACCTTCAAATCTTTTGCAAAGATGTCTGGCAATGTTCTTGCCATTGTATATTCATATATTTAAGAACTACTTAGGGAAAGGCATTTTTCCAACTGCAATGAAGCAAGCAATTGTAAGGCCCTTGATAAAGAAGTATAATCTAAACCCAAATGCATTAAACAATTAAGACCTGTTTCTAATCTTAGTTTTAAATCCAAACTCCTGGAAAAAGTTATTTCCATCCGTATTCACAGTCATCTGTTCCAGCTTGATGCTTATCCATCCTATCAATCTGCATATAGGTCTGGTCACAGTATTGAAACTGCCTTGACAGCTATTTCCGATAGACTGTAAATGTCACTTGATTCCCGTCACAGGGTTTTATTGTTGCTACTCAACCTAAGTGCGGCCTTCGATACTATAGATCACAATATTCTTCTTGACAGATTCCATAAATTGTTCGGATTTTCTAGCACCGCTTTACAAATTGAAAATCTTATTTGGTAGATAGAAATTTTAGGGTTCAAATTTAATCCACCAATTTCAGACCATAGACCTAAGTTTGGCGTCCCACAGGGTAGTGTCTTAGGCCCTTTATTATATACTTTATTACCAAGCCACTAAGTGATTTATTATCTTGTATGTCTGACATTGCTTTTCATATGTATGCTGACAAAACACAGATTGGGAAGAAAGTTAATGTAGATGATCCAACTGTTATCCAAATTAAAATTAATTTAATTCAGAATACCTTTTAAAAATTAGTAATTGGATGAAACTTTGCAAATTAAAACCTAATTCTACTAAACTAAAATTGCATTTTTATTGATTTCCCTCAAATCCAGACAGAACCGTTACCGAATATAACCTTGAACCTTAACGGAACAATTATAAATCCATATCAGCAAACTCATAACTTTTTCCCTTGAACATTAAATGTCTAATGTAGATAAATCATGCTGTGTACACTTGAGGTATATAAAATCTACTAGACCCTATCTTACAATTGAAATGAGTGAACGATAATCCATGCTTTTGTGACATCCCGCCTTGTTTTCTGTAATTCAATTTTTATTGGCCTACCCAAAACAACTACT
The DNA here is from genome assembly GCA_020152595.1 of Chiridota heheva. Classification (NCBI taxonomy): domain Eukaryota; kingdom Metazoa; phylum Echinodermata; class Holothuroidea; order Apodida; family Chiridotidae; genus Chiridota; species Chiridota heheva. The sequence goes on from JAIGNY010000205.1 coordinate 185,540, forward strand.
AAGACGTTTACAAAACATTAAAAGCTGGGCTGCTAAACTTAATCTTCCAACAACCTATGTTTATGCATGTCACCCCTCTCCTTAGAACACTGGCTACCAATTAAAGCACAAATGCATTTTAAGGTCATTACTTTAGTTCACATTTCCATTTATGACTTACCACCAAATAACCTCTCTGAAATTATTTCATAAAAGAATACAAAAACACCTCCTGTCAATCAAAATGTATTACCCTCCTTGTTCCTAAAATCAAGGGTTTTTCCTATAGTAACCTTACTTTTTCAGTTGCTGGCCCCAAATCATGGAATTCTCTCCCAAATGTTTTAAATGTATATCCACTAAGTCAGTCTTCATGTCCAAACTTAAAACCTACCTCTACAAATTCTTCAATTTGACAAAAACATGTTTTTTTTTATAGATATATTGTTGTTAAATTTTCATTTTTGTATTTTTTATATATTTTTTCATTATTTTATATATCTATTTTTTTATATTTTATCAATTATTATTTATAATGTTATTTTTAAATGTTTTTTATTATATTATTATTTTTATTATTTTTATTTTTATTATTATTATTATTATTATTATTGTTATTATTATTATTATTATTATTATTATTATTATTATTATTATTAACTATTATTATTAATTCAAATCCCTTGTTGGGTCATTTAAAAAAACTACTATTGTCAAAATTCATCATCAGATTTCTAAGAAAGATATTTTTGTGTGAATTCTCTGTCATTTAAAACTTTTTTCTGAAAATTAATCATTCAGATTTAATATCGTGTTGTTCTAAGATCCTCAGGATAGGGAAAACACAAAGTAGCTACTAATAGTTTCAATAGTGCTATATCAAAGGTAGTGAAAGCTTATTCTTAAAGATGTGCAGGCAACATTAGCTTCTTCCAATCTTCAATCATTACAATTACAGTAATTGCATCAAAATCATTCCAAAAGATGGTCATCTGCAGCATTTTGCCATTTTGGGGCCAAATTGTCCACTTACATGTAGATATGCAAGTTTGTTATGATGTAAGTTGACATCTCTCCAATTTCTGATCTAAATTTATTGGTTTTTTTCTTCTGCCACAAGTTGGAAAGAGGGCAGCTGTTTCTATTAATGTCTACTACTTGCTTGAGCTATGAAAAATGTCTAACAAATAATCAATATTTTCCTTCAGTAGATTTATTAGCAAGCCTTGTGCTCCTGTACCTACATGTACACATACACACACACACATTCACCTCCACATTCCTATTTCAAATTGTTTTTCACTTAACAACAACATGTATATTTAAAGTGTTGTTTTTTCTCTGCATAAGATAAAGGCATTTCCAGGCAGTAAAATTTCAATGTGTTATGTTTGAAATCCTACAGGAGAAAAACTTTTTATGATATCATGTTTAAAAAAAGATGTCTTATCAATAATTTATTTTTTCTCAGCTTTGGCAATCCTTACTGGGATGAGAAGAGTATCCTTGCTCCACTGACTCAATGCTGCAGGTAAAATTAAACTTCTTTCTCTCGATGCACATTTAGTTAAATTTATACTAGAGCCATGAAGGTCCATCAGGCTGGTGTTTATCCCTGGTTCGGTCCATCAAGCTGGTGAGCCTTAATGAAGGTCCATCAGGCTGGTGTTTATCCCTGGTTTTCCCTGGTTCTTTGATGAGCCTGAAGGTCCATCAGGCTGGTGTGATTAGGTCCAGGCTGATGTTTATCTGGTTCTTTGATGAGCCTGAAGGTCCATCAGGCTGGTGTTTATCCCTGGTTCCTTGATGAGCCATGAAGGTCCATCAGGCTGGTGTTTATCCCTGGTTCCTTGATGAGCCATGAAGGTCCATCAGGCTGGTGTTTATCCCTTGTTCCTTGATGAGCCATGAAGGTCCATCAGGCTGGTGTTTATCCCTGGTTCCTTGATGAGCCATGAAGGTCCATCAGGCTGGTGTTTATCCCTGGCTCCTTGATGAGCCATGAAGGTCCATAAGGCTGGTGTTTATCCCTGGTTCTTTGATGAGCCATGAAGGTCCATCAGGCTGAGGTCCATCAGGCTGGTGTTTATCCCTGGTTCCTTGATGAGCCATGAAGGTCCATTAGGCTGGTGTTTACCCCTGGTTCCTTGATGAGCCATGAAGGTCCATCAGGCAGGCTGATGAGCCATGAAGGTCCATCAGGCTGGTGTTTATCCCTGGTTCCTTGATGAGCCATGAAGGTCCATCCGGCTGGTGTTTATCTGGCTTGATGAGCCATGAAGGTCCATCCGGCTGGTGTTTAAGGTCCATCAGTCTGGTGTTTATCCCTGGTTCCTTGATGAGCCATGAAGGTCCATCAGGCTGGTGTTTATCCCTGGTTCTTTGATGAGCCATGAAGGTCCATCAGGCTGGTGTTTATCCCTGGTTCCTTGATGAGCCATGAAGGTCCATCAGGCTGGTGTTTATCCCTGGTTCCTTGATGAGCCATGAAGGTCCATCAGGCTGGTGTTTATCTCTGGTTCCTTGATGAGCCATGAAGGTCCATCGGGCTGGTGTTTATCTCTGGTTCCTTGATGAGCCATGAAGGTCCATCAGGCTGCATGAAGGTCCATCAGGCTGCATGAAGGTCCATTAGGCTGGTGTTTATCCCTGGTTCCTTGATGAGCCATGAAGGTCCATCAGGCTGGTGTTTATCCCTGGTTCTTTGATGAGCCATGAAGGTCCATCAGGCTGGTGTTTATCCCTGGCTCCTTGATGAGCCATGAAGGTCCATCAGGCTGATGTTTATCCCTGGTTCCTTGATGAGCTATGAAGGTCCATCAGGCTGGTGTTTATCCCTGGCTCCTTGATGAGCCATGAAGGTCCATCAGGCTGGTGTTTATCCCTGGTTCTTTGATGAGCCTTGAAGGTCCATCAGGCTGGTGTTTATCCCTGGTTCCTTGATGAGCCATGAAGGTCCATCAGGCTGCATGAAGGTCCATCTTAGGTCAACTTCGCAGCAGTGCTAGTAATCATTTTACAGCTAAGTGAACTGGAGCAAGCAGAGTAAGTGTCTTGCTCAAGGACACAATGCAGGGCCCATGGTGGGAATCGCACCCAGTATCTTTACATAGGAACATGACTCCTTAACAACTGAGCCACTGCACCTCTTAAATGTATGTCTCTGTGAAAAAGTTTGATAACGTAAATTGCTTTCTTTTTTATTTGTGAATTCTGGATGATCAAAGTTCCCAAGTTTTTTAATACATGCAAATTTTGTGACAAAAGTTTAGGTAAATTGTGTCTTTTAGTAAAGCCATTACTGTCTTCTAGAAAATCCTCAATCTCAGTCAGTGTCCATGAAGGTAAAGCCTATTCTGCTGGATTTTGATTGGGGCTAAGGTAAAGACCTAAAAACATTTGAACATAATTTTCTGCACAGTTCAAAGAGTTATGATAGACATTTGAAAAATCAAAGAATAACAAAATATAATACCAAAACTTGCCGTAATACATCACTAAGTTTGCATTGAAAATTACATATTAATGCTGGAGATCTCTAACACTGTCAAATGTTTAATTTTCAAACAATTGTGATACAATTTTGTTGCTTGTTTCATGTTTTGTAATAGATTTAAAGCTATTTAGCAAATGTTTTGTAATAGAATTTAAAGCTATTTAGCAAATGTTTTGTAATAGATTCTAAAGTTATTTAGCAAGTGTTTTGTAATAGATTCTAAAGCTATTTAGCAAATTTTTTTAATAGATTCTAAAGCTATTTAGCAAATATTGCCTCTAGCCAGCCATATATACAAAATGTTGCCCTGCTACAATTATTTTACGACTGTTAAGGCCGTAAGACACCGAACGCGACGAGCGATTTTTGAGATAATCATACAGGAAACAAATATCATGAGATGCTTTGACTTTTTGCTTACACACAATGAAGTTTACAATTGAGGCTTTCTCATGATACTGGAAAAATTGTTAGAAATGCTTTTTTGTTCAAACTGGAGAAATTCACTTTATTGGGGTGCGATTTTCTGTCGTGATGCGAATTTTGCTTTAATGGGCGTAGAAAGGCCCTTTAAATCAATTTTCAGTTATTATCTGATTAGCCATACGATGATGATGCTTCTCTGAAAACAAGAGGTCAAAATGTTTCTTTTCCTTTGTTTTATTTAATTTTGTATACAAAAAATTAATTGCTGCATCGCGTTCGGTGTAAAGCCTTTATAATGGTAGCACATAGACTGCTGCATATTAAAACCAACTGCTTCTGCTTTGTTTTGGTACAGAATGAGAAGAACCACATGGCTCATGTTACAAATGTATTCTGATGATAAACTGAGCCAGGTGCTGAGGAAGGTGCTATCCCATGATCCCATTGCGCCGGTGCTTAATCAACTCAATCTGGCTGCGCTGGATCGTCGACTTATTGACATATTCGATGTGGTCAACCAATGCATTTCTAGTAATGGAGAGAAACAGTGTTTGTGCAATAGATTTGAAGGGATGCAACAAAAATAATTTGGGCATTTTGATAGTGTAGGCGTTTTTTTCTCCAGTCTCAAAAATATTCGAAAGCACTTTTTGTGCACTTGATGGTAATGAAATTTTTTGATACAATTGTTTTTTTTTATCTTGAGTATCAGAAGTAGGCCTGTGTTAATTTCAAATATCCTTGACTTGACAAACAAGACATAATGAAATTTTAAAAAAATAGTTCAGTGGTCATACAAGTTTATCTAGTGTAGGAAATGGTAAAGTTAGCCCCATGATCATTGCTGAGCTTCAAAGATGTGACCTGGTAAAGTGCCCTATTTCCCCAGCTATGGCATGATGAGGTAAGGTGGCCAGTTCCTTTCCTCGCTGCCTGTAACCTTCCTCAGCTATTGCCAGGTACTTTTTGACGTATAGGTGTTTTCAAATCTCTGCCCAAGCCAACCAGAGACCTTAAGCATAACAATCCAACTCTTTACCACACTGATGTATTCTGCCTCCCTTCTAGTGTAGAAAGGGACAAAATGACAGGTAGAACTGTCAAACAACTATTTGGATATCTTGCTCTATGATAGAGATATCAAGTGTTGAAGAGGTTGCAAGTTGCCATGAAAATGACTGTTGTAAAAAGTCTACTAGATCACACCCTTACTCATGCAAGGGCATAAATACTGGGTAAATACTGGGTAAATCTGGTATCAGGTCAGTAAAAATACCGATTCTGATTATTAACTTTTTTGCAGGGAGGCAGTATTTTCAAATGGAATGCTAATTTGAGGCTGTCGGTAAATCTTATATTTGACACCACCCTGCAGTCAAAATGGTCTATTAACGCACCTGCACTCACTTAGTATAAATGTATTTTGCTTTGGCTCTGTGGTAAAGCATCTGCTTTTAAACTGGGAGACTGGTTTCATTTTGGCTCGGATCATTCAAGAGATTGTGAGAATAATAATAATAATAATAAATGAACATTTATATAGCGCCAAAATTATAAATATGTAAAACATACTTATACTCAGTGGCGCTGTACATGAAAGAATACGTAAGACAAACAAAATACAAATTACAAACTATAGCACTTATGAAAAAGAAAGAACTTTAAACCTTTTTTAAATGATTCTAACCCTTCAACGCATCTCAGGTCTGTAGGAAGAGCGTTCCATAGAACTGGAACATAGAACATTTGAAGGCTCGTGGCCCGATAGTTTTTGTGCGAGAACAGGGTACTTTTGTATAAATTTGTATTAGATCATCTCAGAATTCTTGTAGGTACGTAATCACTTAAGAGTTCTTTTAGATACTGAGGAGCAAGTCCATGCCTGGCTTTAAAGGTGAGTAATATGATTTTATATTCAATTCTTTGCTCAATTTTTAACCAGTGTAGGTCCTTTAGTACTGGTGTAATGTGTTCAAATTTATGCTTGTTTCTGACCAGCCTGGCAGCAGCGTTTTGAATATGCTGCAATTTATTAATTGATGTTTTGGTATACCATATAAAACACTATTGCAATAATCCAAATTTGAAGTGATAAAGGCATGTACAAGAGTATTCATACATGTATTACTAACATATTGTCTAATTTGTTTAAGTTTAAATAATTGACCAAATGCTTTAGAGGAGATTTGTTTTACATGCAAGTTCATTGAAAGATTATTGTCAAAAATAACCCCTAGATTTTTCACGTTTGAAACAGGTTTTATTTCAGAGTTACCAAGAGTTATGCAATTAATGTTAACCTTTTATAACATTTAATCGGTACCTATTAGCATGAACTCGGTTTTTGAATCATTTATTTTTAGTTTATGAGTTAACATACAGATTCTGATGTCGTTGATACATGTGTTCATAGTCTGAACAGTTGATTGTTCATTTACATCTTTTCCAGGCATAAAAGACAAATAAAGTTGGTGGTCATCGGCATAGCCACCTACAGACGGTAGATGTCTATCAATAGCATCATAAAGCGAGCTAAGATAGCCTAAGAATAGCACAGGGCCTACACAACTGCCCTGGGAAACACCATAATGCAGTGCGAAATGCTCAGACAATTAGTTATTTATTTGTACCTGAAGTTTACGATCGGCAAGATAGTTTTGGAACCATCTCAATACCTCATTTCTAGACCAAATTTGTTTCTGAAAATATTACTTAAAATACAAAAATCTACAGCATCAAAAGTGACGCTTAAGTCCAGCATTATTAAAAGTACAACGTGTTGTTTGTCCATTTCCATGAGAATGTCTGAATGGACTTTTGTAATAACTGTTTTGGTACTATACCCCTTCTTGTAGGCTGAATTCTTAGGCGAAGTGAGGGCATGCTTCGCAAGGTGATTGTTAAATTGCTCCATTGAAGCTGACTCAATCAATTTAGATACAAAACCTAAATTGCTGATGGGTCTGTAGTTCTTAAGCTCCAAATGTAAGCCAGATTTCTTGAGAAGTGGTGTAACAACAGCCTTCTTCCATGCTGTAGGAAATGTTCCTTGTTGCAAAGATAAATTGATAATTTTGATTAATATTTAATATAGGCAGCATGTCATAAATTATTGTTTTCAAGAATGATGTAGGTATTGGATCCAGGCAGCAAGTTTTACAAGCTGATTTCATGATCAATTTGCAAACATCGTTTTCGCGGAGTAGTGAAAAATGTGACCAGGATATGTCATCAGTGATATAAGTATCATAGTCAATCAACGGTTTAAGACCTTCGTCTTTGACAATTTTGTCGATATTATCTCGTATCATGGATGTCTTAGATGTGAAAAATTCTCCAAAATCATTTCCTAACTGTACTTCAGAAGTATGAGGTGGTAGAGGATTGTCTTTTGTTTTACCAGCAATCATGTTAATAGCCTTGAATAATAATTTTTGATCCGTTCCAAACTCATTATTCATGTTGGAATAATATGTGTTTTTTGCCAGACGCAGCTGAGTTACATATTCATTTCTGGCCTGTTTGAAATCAGCAAGGGCCTCAGCAGTTTTACTGTGTTTCCAAATATTTTCCTTTTTCCTTCGAGATAATTTGATTTTTTCAAACGTGCACAGTACCACTGTTTACTTGGAATTACTTTGATATGTTTCACCACAATAGGTGCATGCTTATCAACTAGGTTTTTAAGAACAGTGTCATAGCTGTTAGTGAGAGAATCAATGTCTTCAAAACATGTTGTATATAACGATGACATATGTAGATCAATCGCGAAGTCGTTAAGATTTATATCAACTAATTTCCTGTATGGAATAGTTTTAATAACATATTTTGGTTTAAGAATTTCGATATTTCCACATATAATTGTATGATCTGAAAGAAAGTATGTAGGTACCAAATTGCTGATTGAGATGTCACAATCCTTTCTGCAAATTAAAAGATCTAGTGTGTGTCCAGACTCATGACGGAGTAGAAAACCATATGGTATTTTCCAAGTTAAAACTATCTATCAGATCTAAAAACTTAATAGCTTCCCTGTTTTTCATACATTCAATATGGAAGTTAAAATTTCCTGTTAATATTATATATTTTTTTGACATTACAAACCGTTCAAGGTAGTTTGAAAATTCCTTAAAAAATAATGATGACGTGACCTGATAAGTCGATGAAGTTGGTGGTCTGTAAACAACTGCAATAGGCCTATGCAAAATTATGTTGAAATATTTTAGTTTCCATTCCGCCACTTGAAAAGATTCAAAATCACATTTCTGAATAATTATCAGTTCAATGTAAGCTTTATATAGGTTATTAACTCCTCCTCCCCTTTTGTCTGATCTAGGATGATCATCAAATTTATAATTTTCTGGTGTTAGTTTACGGTTTGTAGGCTCATGGTTATCTTTAAGCCATGTCTCTGTGATAGCACACAAATCAAAATTTTGATCCAAGACATGGTCGTAAATATCACAAGCCTTGTTACACACAGATCTTGCATTAAAGCAACCGATTTTAACCCTTACTCTACCACGCGGCGATATTATCGCCGTTTTGGGTGCCCCGTCTTTGGCCCCGCCTCCCGAGCGCATTTTCAAAACAGTGCTGGTAGAGTAAGGGTTAATCAGCCCGCGACATATGCGCCAACCCGAAAATATAGGCAGCATGATCCCGGTGGGCGGCCCAGCGGGTCCCGAAAGCGGAAGGGGCCCGACTTTTCTGCCTGGAAGACAGAGGACCCTTCAATAATCACGCCTTGATTAACCCTCACTCTACCACGCGGCGATATTATCGCCGTTTTGGGTGCCCCGTCTTTGGCCCCGCCTCCCGAGCGCATTTTCAAAACAGTGCTGGTAGAGTAAGGGTTAAATGTTGTTCTAATTTGTTATATGCATGGTTCCAATCTTACTTCAGTCAAATTTTTGAAAAGTACATGTTTACACTCGTTTTTGTTGTTTCTGTTATCATTCGTTTTTTGTCGAAGTAATTTGAGAAATTCCAATTTGGTGACGAACATGTTGACCGGCTCGACGACTACGAAATTAAAAAATTCCGACATCTTTAAGTTGTTTACACACATTATCATTCGGACAACTTCGTATCTGCCTGAAGGAGATTAACTCATCTCTAGTGTAGCTGTATCGATTATCTTGAATTGTATACAACTTAACGGTGGAATGAACAATTGATCGATACACTTGTAAAGTCTGCATAACTTGAGATGGAGATAAGTTTAATCCTATAATCTGTATTAACACAGTACATAAAAAGATAAAGTACATAATGAAGCTGATTCAACATTGATATAATTGTAAAGAAAAATTAGCGAAACTGGTATAGACACATATTGCATTTGTTGAAAATAGTGGGCTCACAATTTCAATCCAAAAACAGTAAAATAAGCAATAACATCTAAATAAAAAGGTTGTAATAACGAAGAACAACAAACAAATTAGTGATTAATGCGAAACAGCAAAAAACACGGTACCTAAAAAAGAATGGTACCTGTTGCTTACCAACTTGCTAGGTGCTCGGCATTTAGAGGATAGAAAAGGGCACTAATGTGGGGTTTATGTGGGAAAGGAAAAAACAACTGAAAAGTTATTTTTTCACAAGTTAAAATCATGTTTTATATATTTTAAAAAATCTGAGATTTGAAAAACACTGCCCCATTACTTTGTAGGGGAAAAGTATGCTTGCACCCCCATCCCCCTTCCATCCTCTTCATCCTCCTGCGGAATTACAGCCATGATCACTAAACTAATCTGTTAAATTGTGGTGACACATTGCACGTGATATATCAATGCTGCTGGTATTGAACAGAGACAGACAAAAACTGTGAGACTTAAATTTGATTGAACAATCAAGTAATTTATAGAGAACCCAAGCTGGCATAATTAGGCCATAATAATGTTGATGATCTTTCTCGTTTTTCTTTGCTGTTATTTGACCACTTTTGGACCAAATTTGTATTAAAAATCATGCTAATTTCTCAATTGTTAGCCATTTTGTGCTATCCTTCACCCTTTACCTCTCCATAGATACACAGTTACTTTTGAGTGAGAAAAACCATGCTGCTTTGAAAGTTAAGAGATAGAAATTAAAGTCAGTAACACATTGAAATCAAGCAAGTCAGTAAAGTCGGTTCCACTGTAGACCACTCATTTGAAGGTATATTGATGTGAAGGGGCAACATTAGCTACAAAACATAGCATAACAAGATGACGCGCTAAGAAGGGTTAGTCATCCCATAAAAAAACCCAAACTAACACTACCACCACCACAAAAGAAAAATACAGAAAAAATCAAAGACGCCCAGAGTTAGTAAAGAACTTATCAATGTTGATTTTTAAATTGTGAACAGAATTGGAGCTAACCATCCACTCGGGCAAACCATTCCACTCATTAACAACACTTTGCGAAAAGCTAAAATGCTGAATATCTATCTGTGATAACTCTGTGGTTAACTGTTACCATGTGTCACATGAGGATTAGCTGAAACAACAGGAAATCAAAGCATCACTACCAGATACATGTAGGTACCAAACTAACATTGCTTTAAAATCAAATATAAACCAAAATAAACTTTACTTTCAGAAGATACGTTACTTGGAAATCCATTAGATACCATGAAAGTAGCAAAACGTTTGTCAAAAGTGAGTTAAGATTGACCCGTTTACAGCATTTCTAATTTTCAGATATCAATATGCAAATTTGACAGATCTCTATTTTGTCTTCCCTTTGAAGAGTACTAGAAGAGATTCTACTGGAATTTTGCTCACTGTGAATGAAATTTTATGGGGATCCGTCGGAATTATCAGTTGTGTGCAAACTGTTTTCTTTTTCTTACCTTTCACATAATGTCCATTCTGTGGGTGCTTGAGTGGTGGGGAACCAGTAATCATAGCACAATTATTCTGCATGAGCATTTGTATTATGGCCAGTTTTATTAAGTTGTTTTTGTACTTTTTGTTTGATTATTGAATGAGGATTCAAACTAGTACGTCACTGTACGGTCATATTGCTGTCTATTATGATGAGAAGAGGGGGTATTATAATATAAAAAAATTGCTTCTGTGGTTCTATAACTTGTCAGGCACAATTTGACCCTCGTTGTCGTGGTGCCGTTAAGACCTCATCAATCAATTTATAACTTGTATTAAAGGAATATTTTCATGCGCATTTATGTTATAGAGGACTATTAAAGAAACAAATTGGGGAAAAAACCATGTTGATATGTTATTCCCCTTAGTATTATTATGTTCCAAAGGTTTCATTAAGTGTTGAAAAGTGACCAGTGCTGTATCAAATATGATGCCATACTTGCAAATCCAATCTTGATGTGTTTCTATGCAAATTAATTTCCATTGTTCTGTTATTAAAGGAGACGAAAGTCTGGCTTTTCTTCGTTCAATATGATAGAAACAATAATTATAAGTCATCTGAAGAAATTTCACATCGTACAAAACAATTTGGCATACTAATTTTCTAATTCATTAAAACATTAGTTGTGTCAAAATAAACTTACATGGGAGCAGCCATTTTGTCCATACGCCCTCTAATAAATGATGTCATACACCCAGTACAATTTAGAATATTAATGTATTTCTTTATAATCAAATTTCTAACTTCTGAGAAATAATTTTCCTGTGCATGGGTCTATAGATTATTATTTGTAAATGATATTAATTATTCAAGCACTCATAACTTCATGTCAAAGCATTTTGGAAAGAAAATTCTAAAGAAATACATTATATGTATACTAGCACATTGTGCACATTATGTCATCATTGGCATGATTTCAATACAAAATGGCAGTGTCCATGTTGCAACTTCAAACTAGGATAACTTAAAAATGAAATCAGATTTCATGATGGGGTTTTTGGTAGCTGTTTTATTTTTTATTTCTCTTTCATACTGTATATTAAGCATGAATATTTGATTTTGTTTTCTTTAAGAATATTAGGTACAGAACAGATGGCCAAGGCATGTTCTTGTAAACTGCATAGTATGCCCCATCTCAATAATGAAAGAAATATGCCCCCTATAGTTTAGAAATAAGCGATATATTTTCAAAGACATACATACAAATTGTCTTGGAAGTCAGCTATGACATCACAGTTGGACTAACACACTGTGGGAATCTTTGAAATGTGATAACTTCTAAACAGAATAAGATATCAACATGGTTTCGCCAATTTGTTTCTTTTATAGCCCTCTTTCATATCAATCCACATTAAACATGACAGGAATCTTCCATTAGGTAGCACCGAATTAATTATTTTATTTGCCTTATTGAAATTTGTAATGAAAGAGTCGAGTTTCGAGTCTTTTTTTTTGTACCAGAAAGAGGACATTTTACAAACCTTTGCAATGTTTGCTGAAAAGTACCATCTAATATCTTTTGGATGATGGTATGTTCAATAGGGGTTGACCTGGAGTTTTGGCCCTTTTTTCTAGGCTGAAGTGAAGAGGTGTTATACACCCTAACCAAACAACTAAAATTGTTGTATGGATCTATGGTAAAATAGTTCTCCATTAAACTTTTTCTGAAATAGATCTTGTCAAGTTTGGATATGCATAGTCAAGACCTATCCCTTCTTTACTATTCCTGACATTTGCAACTCCTTAGTTTCCTGTAGCATGAAATGGGACCTCGAAATATTTGTATTAGTTTTTTCTCTGGGGATTATCATTCCGGGTTGGCGGAGTGATACCTTATTAGTTCCATGCTACCTATAAGTAGAAGCTTTAGGATTTGATGTAAAAAGTAATACTGAAGATGTGTGGGTTTTAGATATACCTTTGTATTGTGTCATTTATTTCACCAAATATTTCAATGACAAGAAAATTATGAGAAGGAGAATAGCTTAAGGAGAATCATTTGTTTAAAGAAAATCATGTAATAAAATAAGGTGTATTATGATTAATATTTTGAGGACTTAGTAATCAAGACTTATATTAGAACAATGAAATGATATCTGTCATTGTGTATAAACGAAAATAAAATTGTGGGTGTAATTTCATGCTGGATCTAAATGTGTCCTTCAAAGACCTCCATAGTCTATTGGTCACAACATCAGCTTGGCATGGTATAGGTTCTGGTTCGATCTTCATTCAGCATTGAACGTGATGTAAAATATTTAAGCTACCTACCTACAAACCTCAAACCCTTTAAAAGGAAATCATTGATTGCCAGACAGCATGCACTTTATGTCTGGCATAGATATATCAATATGTAATTTTTACTTATCATCATTCCTATACATCAAATCACTTAAATCTACCAGAGAAGGTATTTTAGAGCTGTTGTGTATGTGTATTTGGGGTCTTTCTTGGTACGGTTTTATTGGAGAATATTAGTTGTTATATTAGGAATACAGTGTGTGATTAAACAATAGTGAATTTTAATGATATTTGAATTGATTCAATTTTATGCTATTAAATTTTGCAGTCTTTGGTTTTTTTGACAAGTGTTTAAAGGTCACCAAAGTTAAAATGTATATTTAATACCATCTCATATCATATCTACTTTGTTTTTGTATTCATGTTGTCCCAGCATAACGGCTAGATTACTTTTGAGGTCTTGGTGTACCCTTTATGGTAATTAAACAATGGGGCTAGTCTTGGTAACATAATTTCTTGAGAAATTCTTTGGTTTGATTTGACCCCCTGATATTTTTAAGCTGGCTCTAATTTTAATTTTGCTTTCAAAATGGGACAAAAACCTCAGATGAGACCTGAGTGAAATCGGTCTCTAGCTTCTATGGGTATGCAGCATAACTATGATCAGAAATGACCTTGGTAAATACTTAAATTTTTTAGAGCTTCAGTGACAAATTGATAGACCGGGAGCCGGGACAGTTTATTTAGCTGAAAAGATCCAAAAGGTTTGAATGTTGGGTCATGTCTATCTAGACCCAGGCCTCACTAATCAATGTTGCTGCCAGGTCAAATCCTGTACCAGTAGCCAGGGGCACAAGATAGGATGGAAAACAAATACATTTATCCAGCAAAAGAGATATACGAACAAATTTGTTGGATAATGCTCCCAAGAGGGTACTCATGCTGGCCATAGCGATGACAGCAACTTCTGCCTGTAACAAGACCCAAACAGTAGCCTTAAAAGGGCCAACACGGGGGATTATTCAGCCGAAAAGATACATGGATGAATTTTCTTCTATTGGAACCAATATACCTTGGGGGTCACATACATACCAATGGCAGCAACTTTATCCTGTACTGGAGCCCTAAAGGGCCCCTGTCCTTCAACTCATTCATTTAGTCAAAATTCATGGATGAATCTTCTTGTATTGGAACCAGAGAGAGAGAGAGTTGAACACACAATTACAATGACGGGGTCGTCGCCTGCGTATTCGGTTATGACAGTACAAATGCTATCACGAAACGCTTAATACGACCCGGACGAGAACACAGGTCTGCAGGTACGACGTACGGACAGACATAACATCGACAACCAGGTCAATGTCCACGGCCTTTGATAACCAGTTATGGTGCACTGGCGTGTCTACCCACCCCAGGATTGAACTCGTGGTTTGTAGACAGGTATGATAACCGCTACACCACAGTAGGTAGATATTGGAACCATTATGGGGGCAGGGTTTTATCTAGAAATTGGAGAAATGGGTGTGTGTTAGGTGTAGAAGCTCTTTGGTACAATATTTTGAAATAAAGGTAGGGGTTGCATACATGGTCCCTGGTTTGCTGAAAGTACCAAACTGTTTGGGCGCTTTGAAATAATTTGTTTATTGGACAAAGTTGCTGCGTAACTCAAATCGGGATATTTTTCCAATTTCCTCATTTTTTTCTCTCAAATACATGATCCAATATTTTTTATGTTATTACATTATATGTACACAACTGCATAGTGAAATAAGTTAAATTAGGGGAGGGGGTTGCACACATGGCCCCTGGCTTGTGAGGGTCGCCGAAAGTAGCAACCCATTTGGGCGATTTAAAATATTTCTTCTTCTTTTTGACAAAGTTGATGCGTAACTCAATCAGTCAATCGGGATTTTTTTATCATAAAATTGGCCATAAATTCATTTTTTCTCTTAAATCCATCTAATATTATTTATGTTATTACATTATATGTACATAGTACAATATGTTCAAATAAGGGAAGGCGTTACATACATGGTCTTTGGCCCGCTCGGGCGCCAGAAGCTATTTGGGTGGTTTGAAATAGGTTTTTTTTTTGGACAGAAGTTTCTGCGTAACTCAATCGGGATATATTTCCAATTTTTGTTATCCTTAAATTGACCATAGATTTATTTATTTCTCAAATCAAGCAAACATTTTTTGTATCATTACATTTTATATACATAGTAAAATATGTTAAGATAGGGGAAGAGGTTATATGCATTGCCCCTGATCCGCAAGTGGCGCCGAAAGTAGCAACGTATTTCAGCGGTTTAAAATTATTATTATTATTTTTTTGGCGTTGATGCGTAACTCAATGGAGATCTATTTCCGAATTTTTGATCAAAAAATTGGCCATAAATTCATTTTTTCTCTTAAATCCATCCAATATTTGTATGTTATTACATTGTATGTAAATAGAACAATATGTTAAAATAAAGAAAGGGACTACATACATAGTACCTGACCCGCTTAAAGTACCAAACTATTTGGGCGGTTTGAAATAGTTTGTTTTTTGGACAAAGCTGCTGCGTAACTCAATAGGCGATATTTTTCCGATTTCCCAATTTGTTCTCTCAAATACAGCCAATATTTGTATGTTATTGTACATAAAACAATATGTTAAAATAAAGGAAGGGGTTACATACATGGTCCCTGGCCCGCTTGGGCCGCTTAAAGTACCAAACTATTTGGGCGGTTTGAAATAGTTTGTTTTTTGGACAAAGCTACTGTGTAACTCAATAGGCGATATTTTTCCGATTTCCCAATTTGTTCTCTCAAATACAGCCAATATTTGTATGTTATTGTACATAAAACAATATGTTAAAATAAAGGAAGAGGTTACATACATGGTCCCTGGCCCGCTTGGGCCGTTTAAAGTACCAAACTATTTGGGCGGTTTGAAATAGTTTGTTTTTTGGACAAAGCTGCTGCGTAACTCAATAGGCGATATTTTTCCGATTTCCCAATTTGTTCTCTCAATTACAGCCAATATTTGTATGTTATTGTACATAAAACAATATGTTAAGATAAAGGAAGGGGTTACATACATGGTCCCTGGCCCGCTTGGGCCGCTTAAAGTACCAAACTGTTTAGGCGGTTTGAAATAGTTTGTTTTTTGGATTAGGTTGCTGCGTATCTCAATAGCCGGGGATATTTTTCCGATTTCCTCATTTTTTCTCTCAAATACATCCAATATTTTCATGTTATTACATTAAATGTACATAGCTGCATAGTACAATATGTTGAAATAGGGGAAAGGGTTACACACATGGACACTGCCCCGCAAGGGGCGCCGAAAATAGCAACTTATTTGGGCGATTCATTTAAAATATTTGTTTTGGACAAATTTGATGCGTAACTTAATAAGGAAATTTTCCCGATTTTTCTATCATAAAATTGACCATAAATTAATTTATTTCTCAAAACCAGCCAATATTTTTATATTATTACATTTTATTTACATAGTACAATAAGTTAAAATAGTCCCTGGCCCGCTTGGGGCGCCGAAAGTACCAACCTATTTGGGCGGTTTGAAATAAGTTTTGCTGCGTAACTCAATCAGGATATTTTCCCGATTTTGTTATCATAAAATTGGCCATAAATCACTTATTTCTCAAATCCATCCAATATTATTATATTTTCATATTATATGTAGGCCTACATATATATGCTAATGCTTTGTTCATAATTTTTTTTTTTTTTTTTTTTTTTTTTATGGACAAAGTTGATGCATAACTCCATGGAGATCTTTTTCTGAATTTTTGATCATGAAATTGGCCATAAATTATTTTTTTCTTTCTCAATTCCATCCCACTTTGTTATGCTATTACATTATATGTACATAGTACATTATGTTAAAATAGGGGAAGGGGCTACATACATGGTCCCTGACCCGCTTGGGGCACCAGTCCTAAAATAGTTCAGAAAACATATATTACATCACCTTAAGAAATGTTTGGAATCGAGGTTGTCAACTAAACAATAAGTGCGGTTTGTTTCCATTAAACTGTTGGGTATGTAACATAATCTGCTATGCCGCATTGATCGTTAAGGTTTCTTGCCATCAAGATGTAGCCTTTCATTCCCCAGTTTACTCCCCAGCTGCAAAGAGGGTAAATGGTATACACATATAAACTTCTGCGGACAATATTCTCTGTTTTGCTTATTTACTTGCTTAATAAATTTCAGGCTTTAACTTACCTACTGTATGATGACAAGGTTCACTACAGAAGCCATGAACATCTATAATGATTTCTCGAAAAGTGGTAAACGTTTATGGTATTTGATGTACCAGCAATAAATGCAATTACTATTTTTGTTGGTCCCTAGAAGTTTACCATCATACAGTACTCAAATAAATGAAAAACCACAAGTCAGACAATTATGATATGTCTAAAGATCAACAAGAAGACTGGCATTGATGGGATTGATTTGGTGGACATTCAAGCATTCACTTACCTAGGAGCAACTGGAAGGAGGGTGAAGATTCGAAAAGCTTATGGTCACATTCAACAAAATATGGAGCTCAAAACCAATTCAGTATCAAAACTTAAGTCAAGCTCTACAGTTCCCTGGTGAAATCAGTTCTGCTTTATATGGCTCTGAGATACGAGAGATAAATGAAAGCAACATTAGACACCTTCCAGTTCAAATGTCTTCGAAGAATTTTGAGAATTATGTGGCCATATGTCAAATCAAATGAGCAGTTTTTGGTCAGGGCAAGTTCGATCAAAATCAGTGAAGCGTTTACAGCAAAAAGATGGAGATGGATAGGACAACATGTTCTAAGGATGGATAATGAAAGCCATTGTAAAGATTTAATAAACAATGTATTTACAAGGAAAATAATACATTTGCACTTTAATAACTGAAAATGGTAAGAGCTGTTAAATAGTCAATTTGTAACAAATTGATAACTTCTGCATTTTATTGTTTTCAATAACTACAACTTTTTTGTGTCATTTTGTGTCGTATAACTTTCAGTATTTTATAGGCAATTAAGCTGCCTTCCATACATTGGTGGGATTGCCTACCGAATGTGGGGAGGAAAGTCAAGTGTGTGTGTGTGTGTGGGGAAGGGGGGGAGGCTTTAAAGATACAAAAATCATTATACAAATTATATCAATTCAGAAAAAGTGGGGGTCAAATTCCCCTCTGTTTCCCTAAAATCCCAGATGCTTAAAATCATCGTCAGTGAAATGTCTTAGATGCAAGACACCTTAAATGTAAAACACATAGAACTAACCTGTTTTTAGCAATCCAGTATTCTGCATTGTTCTGTGTTAAATTGTTCACAGCATAACCTACAAGCGTCACTGTATGGTCTAACTGCTTCCCACAAGTTGGATTGTCATAGACACCTGTAAAAAATGTAAAAATGTAATCTGATGGAATGCTTGCAACATGACTACCCCAAAGGTTTACATGATTAATTGTTCCCCAGCAAAAACAAATACTTTAGTAAAAAACACCTTTTTTGAAAAAAGTGAAATAAAACCTAAATTCTGAAAGTATAAGAATTGACAATAACTGACTTACTGTAGCAGAAATAATTCATAATTGAAGTTGAAAGGCATATTTGTAATAATAGTAACTCTGCTCTCATTAATTTTTGCTCAATTCTTCTGTAGTTTGTTAATAATGCATGTGATTTATGTGTTCCTTTCTTTCCTCTTTAATATTTTAATTGTTCCTAATTATCTGAATTATACATTGAATGTGATATGAGTATCTGTTGTTATGTACTATATTACTGACTGTAATTTGATTTATCATGTGTAAATATAACATGTACTTTCAGTTAAATGGATAATAAAAGGTTGTCAAAAAAAGAAAGACAAAAAAAGAGTTGAAAATTTCAATCTTAATTCAAGGCTTGAGACAAGTAATGTGGTTGATCCCAGCCATTTATACCTCAAACTTGTGTGACGCTTAGTTTATTTTGAAAATATCAGTCAATTAAAGATTCACTTACAAGCAGGAAATAAAAATGTTGCTTGCTCAGAAACATAAGTCTTAAACAAGGAAATGAAGCATACCATATTGACCACTAAATAGCTAACTTTCTCAAAGCATCAAATACATGAGAGATGAAAAATAGGACTTAAGTATTTTAGCTTAAATTACAGAAGTGTAATGAAGCAAAATAGACTGATGAAATATGGAAAAGTTAATTACTAATTAGGTAAGATGTGACTTTTATCATATTTCATAACAATTGAAACCATTTGATCATAACTTTGAACATTATGTTTAAAGGGAGTTGTAAGCCAAGTGTGCACACAAATATACAGCTTTTGTGAATGTAACATTGTGTGTTCTTTAGGGTTCACATTTCACCAACATTCACAAAACATTAAAATCATTTGTGAAGAATTTAAACACAAATGTAGAATGTATTTTGGCAATAATCGTTCAAATGTTAAAATGTTGGTGTTCAGTGCAGAGGGTATGAAATTATGCCACTGTCGTCAGTTACAAAAAAGAAAACAGTATTTAGTGCTTTTGGCAAGCCCATCCCTTGTTAATTGTGAGTGGGATAACTGATTTTCCAAATAAGGAAAACTTATGTGAATCTAGAGAATAAAGTTTATAGGAAATTTTCATTCTGGTATGGAATTTCATAACCAAATCATGCTAAAATTTAAGTCTCTGAATAGCTCAGTGAAGTGCTTATTTCTGTATGCATATCCTGTTGATTAGTGTGTGAAATCATATTTTTATTGGTTTTGATTTCACACCTAGTAAATTGTTCAGCAATCAGCATTCCCCCAGTATTTGATTGGTCAAATATGAATACGAGACATTTGAATTAGATTTTTGGCAATTGTTGATTCTGATGTATAAAGGTTTATTCTGTCAAACATAACTTATTTTCTCCATCAAGACTTTTAACCATACCATTTTCGTAAAACTGGAAGGATTGTGATGAAGCATCTATTGTAGCAGACACAGGACCAAGTGTGCCAACAACATGTTTTAAGACCTCCTCATCCCCTGTGGGTGTGACCTTAACATAACCCTTGCAAGTAGCTACCACACAGCTACGGTTGAAATGACAGCTTTCTTGCTGGAAGCAAAGATAAATGTTAGATTATCATTAATCCCACTGTGCATAATAAATATGCTTTCATTTTCCAGGTTTTATCTGTTATATGTAATGTTATAAACGTACAATGTATTTAGTCACAATGACATCTGACTGCAGCTTGGCATGAAACCTGAAGGAGGATATTCAGTGACAGCCATTCTGGAAATCTTAAATCCTTCAGCTTTAATTGTCTGAGCATTGAACTTGTATTTAATCAAAGTACTGATAATAACTTCCACTCAAAAAAAGCAGCTAGAGCAAATCTTGCAAGATTAATGTGTTAGCTGTCTTAATCAGATAACCAAGTTGTAAACAATGAAGCATTATCAAAAAAATGTCTACCAGGGAGTTATGAGGTACAAGGGGTACACACTAGGTAACCCTAATGTCATCCT
Organism: Chiridota heheva; assembly: GCA_020152595.1. NCBI lineage: Eukaryota > Metazoa > Echinodermata > Holothuroidea > Apodida > Chiridotidae > Chiridota > Chiridota heheva. Next base: position 206,082 of record JAIGNY010000205.1, read on the forward strand.
AATGGTAACCCTTTGTCATCCTAATGTGTTGGCAGTGTATGCCATGGGGCTGAGGTAGAGGAGTTGCACACTATGTAACCCTAATGTCATCCAAATGGTAACTCTATGTCATCCTAATGTGTTGGCAGTCTATGCCAGGGATCTATGATGTACAAGGTTTACACACTATGTAACCTTAATGTCATCCTAATGGTAACTCTATGTCATCCTAATGTGTTGGCAGTCTATGCCAGGGATCTATGAGGTACAAGGTTTACACACTAGGTAATCCTAATGTCATCTAAATGGTAACCCTAGGTCATCCTAATGTGTTGGCAGTCTATGCCAGGGAGCTATGAGGTACCAGGGTTACACACTAGGTGACCCTAATGTCATCCTAATGGTAACTCTATGTCATCCTAATGTGTTGGCAGTCTATGCCATGGAGCTATGAGGTACCAGGGTCACACACTAGGTAACCCTAATGTCATCCTAATGGTAACCCTAGGTCATTCTAATGTGTTGGCAGTCTATGCCATGGAGCTATGAGGTACCAGGGTCACACACTAGGTAACCCTAAGGTCATCCTAATGGTAACCCTAGGTCATCCTAATGTGTTGGCAGTCTATGCCATGGAGCTATGAGGTACCAGGGTCACACACACACTAGGTAACCCTAAGGTCATCCTAATGGTAACCCTAGGTCATCCTAATGTGTTGGCAGTCTATGCCATGAAGCTATGGGGTACCAGGGTTACACACTAGGTAACCCTAAGGTCATCCTTATGGTAACCCTAGGTCATCCTTATGTGTTGGCAGTCTATGCCATGGAGCTATGAGGTACCAGAGGTAAGAATGATAGAAAGTTTCTACCTTAATTGTATAACAACTAAGTAGTCATGAATTACTTGCAACTTCCCCTTCAAAAACTTTAAAAATGGATTATGATATATGTAATAAAATGATAGCCACATATAGAACCCTTGCAAACATATTATTTGATATTGTGAATAATCTATAATCAAATCTGATCTGCACCCTCTTCTGTTCATGTAATGCAAAATTGAAAAACAATGTGGGTTAAAAAACTCACTTCCTGGACAGTTGGGTAACATGCTTCACTGTCGATACCTCCATTTTCTTCTACATATATATAAACCGATTCCACAAAACCAGGATTGTTTGCACAGTCAATGACATTCTGAACACTGATGACTTGAAGCTTTCCTGTCTTCAGACAAGTCTGTCCTTCCAGTGCCTCTACTCCAGTAATAGCCCATGAGCCACCTAATTCCCCCTAAAAATCACAAAGTAGCAAAGAAATACATACTTCACACAACTAAAGTAAACATGGTAAAGTAACTTACTGTTTTGGTCAGAAATAAGTGGGCAATTTTGATTTGAGTGGGATGGTTCTTTCACTTTTCATAATTGCACAAAGCAGATTATAAGCAAAGGTAAAATGATCATTATTAGTGTGACTAAACACCTAGAGAGAAAATACATAAATTAAACAAACATTCATAATTTTGAAAATATACCCACATTTAGAAAAGCTAAGTTTCATAATATCTCAGTTCAGTTCCTGAACCAACAGATTGAATGGCACACAATGTAAAAGCAATGATCAACACTTACATTAATTTACAATCACGTTATATACTAGTGAAAGATACCATTTATCTATTGCAGTAATACTCCGTTCTTTTATAATTTTTATCTTGACTGAAATAATTTCCCTTAGTATTTGTACTATTGAAGTCATGCTGTTATCCTTTTAAGAGTTCATTTTCATTCAACTCTCATTATACTGTCTTGCTTTGGGGGATTATTGACCAATTAAACATGAGCTCTTTTTATAATTATTGTAATTCAGAAATGTTTTCTTGCATATACTGTACTTGGTTGTAAATAATTACAATAAGATACTAAATACAAAATATAACCTCAATGCTATATAATCATCTGTGCTTTTTGCTCTATGTGCATTACTGGTACTCTCCCAAATTTTGTCACTAATTTAAATTGACAAGAACACCCTTTCAAAATGGGCTGTCGTGGCATCTAATTTCTTTGTATGGATAGTAATAAAGAAAGAGAACAAAGTGATGTAGGCTTTAATTTATTTATTATGAAAAAAGAATAGATTTATGTCTTATGGTTGATACTCAAGTGACGTATTTGCAAGAATAACTGATGATTTTGATAACTGAAAAGAGTATATCTTTTTGTTGAAGGTAATATAAAAACATAAATTAAAAAATGAAATACTACAAAGTTTAAATAAAGACGAACTACAACTTGGTTCTCCTAAAATAAATTCTACCTACGCCCAATTTGACAGGTTGCATAATTACAGTGTGTATGTGATGGTGAGCTGATGGAAAGTTGCGTACCCTCACTAACAATTTATTAACTTAGCTTTTGACGTATACCTACATGTACGCTAACAATTTCTTAACGTAGCTTTTGAAGTTTCAGAACCGCATTCGGTGAGACTAGATTTATTTTTTTAAATTTCAAATAATATTACTCTCCTTATCTCTTTGTGACTTTTCAAAAAATATTTTGGTGTAATAAATACTTTCTATCATGTTTTGAAAAAATGTCTAAATAATACCATTTGGATATCACGTTTAGACCTGGCTATTAAAATATCAGATTGGCACTGGAACTTTTTGCCTGCATTCCTCAAGGTTGCCAATTTACATGATTTTTGTGAAAGAAAACAACACATAAATTTACGAATTAGCATTGCTGAAATTGATTGTAGTGTGGTAACCATTAAAATACAACTTTTAATAATAATTTGAATTATATAAGTTTTAAATATAAATCTTAATTGAAAAGTGGAGGATCTTGAGCATGTCAGCAATACTAGTCCCATCGAATCCTGAGGACAGCATGTCAGTCAGTCATGCTAGTCAGCAATAGCAGTCCCATCGCATCCTGAGGACAGCATGTCAGTCAGTCATGCAAGTCAGCAATAGTAGTCCCATCGCATCCTGAGGACAGCATGTCAGTCAGTCATGCAAGTCAGCAATACTAGTCCCATCGCATCCTAGGACAGCATGTCAGTCAGTCATGGTAGTCAGCAATAGTAGTCCCATTGCATCCTGAGGACAGCATGTCAGTCAGTCATGCTAGTCAGCAATAGTAGTCCCATCGCATCCCGAGGACAGCATGTCAGTCAGTCATGCTAGTCAGCAATAGTAGTCCCACCGCATCCTGAGGACAGCATGTCAGTCAGTCATGCAAGTCAGCAATAGTAGTCCCATCGCATCCTGAGGACAGCATGTCAGTCAGTCATGCAAGTCAGCAATACTAGTCCCATCGCATCCTGAGGACAGCATGTCAGTCAGTCATGCAAGTCAGCAATACTAGTCCCATCGCATCCTGAGGACAGCATGTCAGTCAGTCATGCAAGTCAGCAATACTAATCCCATCGCATCCCGAGGACAGCATGTCAGTCAGTCATGCTAGTCAACAATAGTAGTCCTATCGCATCCTGAGGACAGCATGTCAGTCAGTCATGCAAGTCAGCAATAGTAGTCTCATCGCATCCTGAGGACAGCATATCAGTCAGTCATGCAAGTCAGCAATACTAGTCCCATCGCATCCTAAGGACAGCATGTCAGTCAGTCATGCTAGTCAGCAATAGTAGTCCCACCGCATCCTGAGGACAGCATGTCAGTCAGTCATGCAAGTCAGCAATACTAGTCCCATCGCATCCTGAGGACAGCATGTCAGTCAGTCGGGCTAGTCAGCAATACTAGTCCCATCGCATCCTGAGGACAGCATGTCAGTCAGTCATGCTAGTCAGCAATACTAGTCCCATCGCATCCTGAGGACAGCATGTCAGTCAGTCATGCTAGTCAGCAATAGTAGTCCCATCGCATCCTGAGGACAGCATGTCAGTCAGTTATGCAAGTCAGCAATACTAGTCCCATCGCATCCTGAGGACAGCATGTCAGTCAGTTATGCAAGTCAGCAATACTAGTCCCATCGCATCCTGAGGACAGCATGTCAGTCAGTTAGTCATGCTAGTCAGCGATAGTAGTCCCATCGCATCCTGAGGACAGCATGTCAGTCAGTCATGCTAGTCAGCAATAGTAGTCCCATCGCATCCTGAGGACAGCATGTCAGTCAGTCATGCTAGTCAGCAATACTAGTCCCATCGCATCCTGAGGACTACGACAGAAAAAGTAATAAACACCCGTAATTTCAAGATTGGTTGCCCTTTATACAAAAATGAAACCCCTTTCAAATTCCTGTGTATGGGCCTGAAAGCAAGGAAGTTAAACAACTTCCTTGTTATAAAGATAGAAGAAAGGCTTAATTAGTTTAAGAGATTTTACAGGGTTGGAATTCACAGTGGAAAGTTTTCTTTGATTACTACTTAAATTATTTGGGTAGGAAATACTTTTTTAATTGCAATTGTTAGCTTCATTAGTCAGGTTTGTTATGCGTAGTGTTGTTTAATTTTCAGCAACTCCTTTGAAAATTGTTCATCATGTAATGTTTTGAAGAATAGCCTGCTTCATATTGACAACCATTTCATTTTCATTCAAATGCTTTTTGAAAAAGGTTGCTACTATATTGATGATACTAAAGCTCTACTGAATTTTACTAGCTTTTGTTCTAAATATTATATTTATTCTTAATATTCTATAGTAATGCTTTCACAACTTTGTCTCATATCTGCTATTCATAAGTGGAAGCAAAGTGCATCTTCAAATGTTATTTCACCACAGAACAATATGATCTTTAAGTTGTTGCAGTGTAAAAACCAACAAAATTTGCTCATCCTATTTTTGTTTTATTTTACTTCCGAGAGACCCAAGGTTTTGGACAAATGGGAAATTGATCTCAACAACCACAATATGGATTGGAATGATATTTTCAAAAATTCTTATCTTTTAGTTAGCAATCACGAATACAGCATTTTTTACTTTCAATTTTTTACACATCAATTTACTTTCCTGTTGCACTGATTTATCTTATGATTTGATGTTTGGTTTTAGAAATATCACAAATAAGTATATAGATTTGATTGTGATTCATGCAAAGTACTTTATTTTTCTATGTAAGAGAGACAAGACACAGTACAGTTGGTATTAATTTTTACTTTTAGATTATCTATCCGTTTAAAATCAAAAGTTATATTGCCCAGAAAAATAATCTAAATGACAGGTTTTTGTATCATTTAAGGGACTTTCCAGATATATTGAGACTTATGTGGTGTTTTCATATATTTAGTGGACTATATAGTTCTACTTTTTTTTTTGCTCTCCATGTGTACTTAAGTTTGAAGGTGTTACGCTGTTTTGTTTTTTCTTTTTATTAGTTATCATTTTTTACCCCTTCTTTTGAAAAAAATCTTTTTTTACTTTTGCTGCTAAGAAGCTTCTCCACACGAACAAATTATATTTGTATTTCTTATGATGTTTGTATGTATGCTATTTTGTCACAGTTACTTTTGTTGTTTGGAAGTTGTAAAAAGAAAAAATAAATACTGAGAAAAAATAGAAGAAGCTATATTACTATGTATTCATTACTTCCAGGTGTATGATGGTTCTTCATCTGTGAGCATCACAAGCTTGCAGTATCTCATACTGTACCTCATTCCTGACAGGTGAAACACACCCTCTGGTTCTCCAGTCAATACTGTCTGGTAAATCCTTTTGGTAGCCAAGCTTCATGCTATGCTGCAATTGCCTTTCTTGTTGACCTCCCCTTATCATTTTCTTTGTAAATTCTTCAGGAGTCTAACAAAAAAATGAACATTTTATTTCTCCCAATTATGAAAATAACATGAGTACATGTAAAACCAACCAAACTCTTATGCAAGTTCCTTTCCCTATGCATTCTTAAATTTAATGCATGTAAATTGAACACATTCTTTATTAAATATTGTTCTGAAATGCTACACTTTAACACAGAAGTACTTGAAACATCATTATAAAAAAGACAAGACACTCTTAGATGAGTTGCTATTTCGGCCAATATCAATCAGCACAATAATCTTACAGAAATGGTGCTCCCAACAAAAGTCTAGAAGAGCTTATAATGCCTCTTTGGGATCACCACCAATTTCATTTCAACAATCCTATACCCATTTCACTCTCAATCTGAGATAAAAAGCATCATCTACATATTTTCCATAAGTACCGACACAGATATTATGAAAATTATTCTTAAGCACCTACAGTGTTTTACTGGATAACGGCAAGCAATCCTACCCAAGAGCAACATACACAAATTTAGCTGCATTTACTCATAAAAAGGAAATAGACAAACATGTATTAAAAGATTCAAACTAATTACCACCATTGATTACCTTCTGTTCACTGTCCAAATGTCAAACTCTAAAGTTGGAAATTCTACATGTTTGTGAGGTGAAAACTACTTTAGCCCCACATCAATTATGAATATACAACTATATTTTAATAAAGTGCTTAAAGATACATGTATGACTGATGTCAAAACATCTTAAACAATTCTTCATGGGACATGAAAGTCCACAAGGACGGTGCAATATCTGTGATGCAAGTGGATGAGAGTAAAATGAATCTCCTTGGACAGAAGACCAGTCCATCCCAGGATAACTCCACAGCAATATGATAACTCATTTAACAGCGGAGTTGAATGAAGCAAGTGGAATAAAGTGTATTGCCGAAGAACACAACACAATGCATGACTTGTGATAGGAATCGAACATAGTACCATTGGAATGTGAACTTGATTCTTTACCTCTAAGTCAATGTGCTTCCCTTCCCTAAAACATGAACAAGAGATATTCTGCAATTTTGTCGGAAGAAAAGATTAATTACCAAATCACCAAACTGATTCATTGCCACAGTGTATGAATGAAATCCCATCGTTGTTTGTACATTATGACTAACAATGAATTGCCAATTTTTCTTCCATATTTGCCACCTCATACTATCTTCTCCCGGTGAATACACTTTGGAGTATTCTTTCTTCCAAGATAGCCAGTTATTTCTGGTGGGACTTATGCACGTTGCACCACAAATACACAACATTAACGGTACCACTCTCAGCAGCATGTTGAGAACCTACAAAATGCAATATGAAAATAAAAATGTCATTTATTGGTTAATACATATAAAATTTTCTGCAGATCACTATTTTCATATCAAAACTGTGTCCCATCTCTCACACCCACATCTCCTCATTGTACAGTCCAATATCCCTGCAACAATAACAGACTGAGCTAAAAAAGCAAAAACAAAGTTGATGTTAAAAGCCTGAATAATCTGTGCACATGTGTCAGTACCATATGTTAATTCCTCTTAATTGAAACATGTTAAATACTGCTGCAGATTTGACGTGCATTCAGAGATAGTGCAAGCAAAAGTAGAGGGGGTGTATTCTTTTTAATTTCAATTTTTTGAATTGTATCCCTATGTCAGGAAGGCCACCCCTCTCTTATGTAAATCATGGTCCTACCACTGCATGCATTCATTGTCATTTAATTGTAAGATTTTCTAAATGAGTATGTCAAGACATTGACTGCATGAACCATTACAATCTGCATATAAACAGTTCCATAGTACAGAAACCGCTCTGATTAAGGTCCACAATGACATCCTGTGGGCTATGGAGAGGAGAGGTGTGACTATTTTGTTGCTGCTAGACTTAAGTAGTTCGTTCGATACAATAGATTAAAGCATAGTAATTGCTAGACTTCATGATATCATCGGTGTGAATGGTACAGCATTAAACTGGTTCCGATCATACTTGTCAGATAGATCACAGGAGTCTACATAAATGGAGCTTTTTCAGCCTCACACCTCTTATGCTACAGGGTGCCACAAGGGTCAGTGCTTGGCCCACTGTTGTTCCTTATCTATACACTTCCCATTTCCCATAATCCACAAGTACGGTATGGAAATGCATATGTATGCGGATGATCATTGTCCAACATCTGCTCATGGTATTCAGCGTGCCATCTCCACTCCTGAAAAATGTGTGGATGATGTAAAGAAGTGGATGAAAACAAATTTCTTGAAGCTCAATGCTGCTAAGACTGAAGTCTTAGTGTTTGGTTTCAGAGCTCAACTCACCAAATTTCAACCTCACCTCTGTCAATATTGCTGGTGCCAGTGTACCTGTGAAGTCTGACCCTGTTAGAAAATATTGCTGGTGCCAGTGTACCTGTGAAGTCTGACCCTGTTAGAAATCTTGGAGTCATGTTTGACCATAGTATGACTATGAATGCGCAAGTTGTAAGCATCTCAAAAAGTGCTAATTACCAACTCATTAACATTGGTCGTGCTCGTAAAATGCTTACTACAGAAGCCACCAGACTTGCTGTGCATACCCTTGCTACTTCTAGGCTAGACTACTGCAATAGTTCGTTAAGTAGTATAAGTGACATCCTCCTAAAGCGTCTTCAGAATATTCAGCGCACTTCAGCTCGCCTCATCACCAGAAAACGCAAATATGACCAAGTTACAGCTAATCTGATAGATCTACACTGGCTTCCCATTCAGCAACGAATTGATTTTAAAATCCTTGTGTACAATTACATTCATGAACAAAGTCCCAGATACATCTCCAACATGCTTCAAATTCAAACTGGTTCTAAACAGCTTCGATCTACATCAGCACCCAGATTTGTTGAAATCCGTACTCAACATAAAACATTTGCCGATAGATCATTTTCATGTTATGCTCCTCACACCTGGAACCTCCTGCCTGACCACATCAAGCTTGCCAATTCCTTTGTTATATTTAAAAAACTGTTAAAACACCATCTTTTTCAAGTTGCCTACCATCGCTAACTGTTTTTTTTTCTTTTCTTGTGAAGTTGTGCTTAATTACTTGTAAGCGCCTTAGTACAAAACTGTTTTGGTGTTTGGCGCTATATAAATGTGACTGACTGATTGATTCTCAATAAAAGAAGTAAGTCTATCTTGCTAAGCTGCAACCCTCTTAACAAGCTACAACCTTGGATAAAACTCATTGAAACACTAGTGAAACTAGAATATCAGCACTCTGTAATGTGCATACCTCTGCCCCATTGCAATTCCAAATGCCTAGAATATTTTTGGAGTTCATTTAATCCCCAGACCCTAAATAATCTACCTCAGAAATCCTAGGGCCACAAATTAAGATTCAAAGTTTTGATCTGTAATGATCATTCGCATTCTGAATACTTGAAGATTATCTTCTGACTGATTTCTTCGAAGGCCATGTCATTGTTTTCAGTTTCATTCAGGCTAAGCATTCATTGTTTTCAATTTCATTCAGGCTAAGCGGTCATTGTTTTCAGTTTCATTCAGGCTAAGCAGTCATTGTGTTCAGCTTCATTCAGGCTAAGCGGTCATTGTGTTCAGCTTCATTAAGGCTAAGCATTCATTGTTTGAGCTCCTTTCAGTTAAGATGCACATTCCATCAGTTTCCACTATTATTATTATTATAATTATAATTATGATTATTATTAATGTTATTTTTATTGTTATTATCATTATCATTATTATTAATATTATTATTATCATTATCATTATTATCATTATTATTATATATTCCAGTACAAATTTAAAACATTTGTAAAAAAGAAAAAGTACATGCATATACATATTAATACACATAGCAGAAAATAATAGAATATGAATAAATAAGGAGAAAAATTAAAGATAACAAGTTTAAAACAGTAATTCTAATTGTCCTGTCTGAAAGTAAATAATATATATATTATTCAAGGCTAGGCTTGGGCGATATTGAACATAATGCAATATCGATATATCGCCTGAAAAATATCGATAATATCGAAATGCAAATTATAGGACGTCATACGTAAGCTGTATGTACTGTTCTGGGCAAGGTAATCTCGTCTCGGCTCAAAAAATGTCAAGTAAAACTTTTTGTACAAATTAACAGAAATCACTGCAAAATATATAGATATGATCTTCAAATAAACACCCATTATGTTTAAAAATGTTCTTTACATGGTTTCTATCTCAAAAGATCAATCACAGAAACTTTGAAAAAGTTTAGGCCTTGGCATATTCTTAAAAAAAAAAAAATGTTGTGGAACTGGTATTAGGCCTACACTGTATGCCTTACAAAAATCGGCTCCAATTCTTTTTAAAATTTTATAACTCACTTACTTCTTATGAAAGTTGTACTAAAGAGGCATTATTTTGGTAGCATTATATGGACTTCTAGAAATTCAGAAGTTCATATATGATGCATATTATTGAATTTCTAGTCTGCTTCTATCATCGCACGAGTGTTGTCACTAAGAAGAAAGTGGTAGATGGTATGTGTGTACATAGTAAAGTACTGTACAGTAGTGATACTGTGTGTGTATGTAGTTACTGCACTGTATATTATATGATCGATCTGGCAAGACCAGTTTGTCACTTTTACTTTAGACTTTCTGAACGAACAAAATTGTAAAAAAAACCTCATAATTTTGTCAGTAATTTGTCAATTAATGACTGTTTGATTTAAAAATTCAGATTCAGTATTCCTTTTGAGGAAACTTAACACGATGTTTGAGGATTCAACATCTTATGATTTTTGTTGTCTGAACATCGTAAGCCATCAAGTATAAAGTTGAAGTATTGCGCAATGCCTCTGTACTCGGCGAGTCAAGTGGTTTTTTGTTCGTGGAAGGATTTTTGGGTAATTGTTATCACAATATTGATGTTTTAATAAAGTTTTATCATAACTGACTGCCTGAAACTTTGATATAAATGAAATTTATTAACTTTTTGTGGCTGCCTAATAAAAAATACTTGGATGTTTGATAGTCATGTTTAGTTTTGTAATAGTTCATGTATTGTGTATCATTGAAAAAACATAATATCGATATGTCGATACGACCCTTGAACTCAATATCGGCCATATCGATATAGGTCAATATCGAAATATCGCCCAAGCCTATTCAAGGCACAAACCAACTGTTTTATCTTATTTTATTTTTGAGTCCAGAAAATTGATTTGTTGATTCATAGCATAAATTCATTGTTCACCACATTCCATTGGAAAGTTTCAACTGTTTTGACAGACCTTACCCTAAACATCCCCACCCATCGATTTCTGCCCTTCCCTTGTACCAATACATCCCAAATGTAAATAGCTTGATTGATACTTAAGCAATAATAAAACCACACATCAAATCTAATCCAAATCCAATCATCAGTTTGGAGATATACAGACAAATCCACCCTAAAATGTCCCCACCACTCCATTTGGGCCCTTCCCTGTTCCAACATGTCCCAAATTTGAATCACCTCTTCCTGAAAGCAGTAACAAAACCACACACCACAACAAATTTAATCAAAATTCAATCATTAGTCATTAGGATATCTTGATGACAGACAAACAGACAAATGGACAAACAGGGGTGAAAGCATAACCTTCGTTCTGCTTCGTTGGCGGAGGTAAATTTGTGATACTTTTCATGAACCTACTTTTCTGTTGTAAATTATTCCACATTGAAAATCACAAATGCTGGGAATTTTTCCTAGTGCTTCTTCAATCTCTATTCTTTCAATTGTGATTAAAATTTTTGAATTTTAAGGACATTGTTATGATTTCATAGACACTGCCAGTGTCCCCCTCCCTTACCTCACTATATTAAGCATCCTCCCTTCTCCTTTCCCCTCCCCATTCAATGTTGGCTGTTGTTACTGTTTTTAACTGGATATGGCAATAAGAAAGATATAACTCCAACATTGTAAAGGGGCAGGGAGTAAACAATTCTCAGTAAAAACATTAAAGAAACATAACACTATAACATATGTAGTTCTCAAAATGCTGAATTGTTCTCAACAGTTTTGTCCAAGATTATAGTTCATAGATAAACCAATGAGGCGTGTTGCGCAATAGGTCAAAAGATCAATGGGGATGTTTCTAGGGATGTTTGTGATGCTAAACAAGTTGAACACTGAACTCCATCCTTCATCACACAAACTTTGTACATAATTCACACGTATCATCATATATGCATATGTACACAGCTTCATTAGCCCCCCACTCCCGGAACTAAAGATTCTCTGTGTATGAATGTATGATGGCTTAAATGGCTTCAAAACAATGGAAACTTCCAAATAAAGATAATAATATCAGACTAATATGATCAACACTAACTATGATAACAGTGTGGGGTCGAGAAGAGAAAAGCTCTAAAGATCCCTTCCTTCTGACAGCTTAAAATAGCTTTAAAATGATGGTAAACTTCTAAATAATAATAAAAGATCATATACTAATATAATCAGCACATGCTACAGATAGCCGCGTGGGAACAAGGGACAAAACCCTTGTTGTAGGGGTCCAGGGGACGAAGGGCCCGGAAGCTCTGAAGATTCAATATTTTTGATGGCCTTCAGGGTAAATGGCTTTAAAATGATAGAAACCTTTCAAATGAAGATAACACTGTTTTCTAATCACTGATCTGAGATCAAAGATTGCATATGTAGGCTTTATAAATAAGGCTTAATCTTTTTCTTTGGGGAGGGGTACATAAGCATATTCCTCCCCCAACAAATTATTTTGGAGGGACATGTTGTTGTGGGAACCGGAAGCTCTCGTAAATGGCTGATGGAAACATTTAAATGAAAATAACAGATCAAAAATTGCATATACATATATAAGGCTACATTTTTTTTTAGGAAGGAAAGGGGGGGGGGGGTCAGGGGTGGACATAAACAAGATCGTATCCAACAAAATTATTGGGTGGAGATATCGGTGTGGGAACCAGGGACAAAAATAGGTTTTTATATATAAGGCTTTCTTTGGGGGGGAGCTTATTCGTCCTCTAACAAAATTATTAGTTGCTTTAAAATGATGGAAAACTGACATGTCAAATGAAGATAACAGATCAAGACTGCATATCTATACAGGTTTTATATATAAGGAAAGGGAGAGCAGGGATGTAAGCATATTCCACATCCCCCCTCCCCTTCCCCGATCGCCACCTATGGATAGGACTGCTCAGTTTTTCAAATTGCCAATGGTGTGAGCTTATTGTGGATGGCAATGTTGGTAGTTCAGTGGTTCTTACTGTAGTGTGTAGATCACCAAATTTTAGTCCTGAGAACAATCAGAAATTGATTGACTGCATTAGGAAAGTTGCTTCTAGGAGGGTTATTGTTTTTGCGGACTTAAATTTTCCAGACATCAATTGGAATCTTTGTACTAGTGGTGAACATGGTAAAGATTTTCTGGAAGTTGTATTCGACTGCTTTTTCACCCAGCATGTGTCGCTTCCCACGTGTGGTAGTAATTGTCTTGATTTGATTTTCAGTAGTGAAGAAAGTATGGTTAGAAATGTGCAAAGTAGCGGATAGTGATCACAACCTCATTAGTTTTGATCTGTAGTTTCACCAAGGCTTCTCCAGCTAATAAACTGGTTTTAGATTTTAAGAATGCCGACTTTGCTGCACTTCAGGATAATTTGTATTGGACTTCTTTGCTCTGTGACTTAGATCCTTCTAAAGCATGGGATGTCTTCCGAACTAAAGTTTTGGAGGGTGTTTGTCCCATTAGAGAAAGTCTGTAGGCGTAGTCAGCCAGCGTGGATGTCTTGAGAGGTTTTGGGGGCTGTTCGGATATAGAAGAAGTTGTGGCATTCTTATAAACACAGTGGGTGTCCTTAAGGTATAAGGATCATGACAAGTTCACAAAGGATTTGATAAGAGATGCTAAAGAGCTTTTTGAAAAACGTTTGTCCAAAGAAGTTAAGATTAATCCCAAGTCATTTCATTCTTTTGTTCGCTCAAAGCAAAAAACCAAGGAGGTTGTTGGTCCCCTTCAGGGTAATGATGGTGTAACTATCATTAGTGGTAAGAATATGGCTGATGTTTTGAATGACTACTTTGTGTCTTTTTTAGGAGTCCCCTGCTGATGATGTTGTGGATTATCTTAGTGTGCAGTCTCCAGAATCCATTAAGAATGTTGATTTTTCTGTTGATGTTGTGTCTAAAAAGTTGAAGGGTTTCAACTCAAATAAAGCACCCGGTCCAGATGGTATACATCCTGCTGTCTTACGTGAGTGTTCTGATGTTCTTTCTGTTTCCCTGATTATTATCTTTTGAAAATGCTTTGATGTTGGTGTTGTTCCTAGTGATTGGAGAATTGCTAATGTCACTCCTATTTAAAAAAAGGGTGACCAGTTTGCTCTGTAACCATAGGCCAGTAAGTCTTACTAGTGTGCAAGGTCATGGAGTCCCATTGTTAAGGATGTTGTACTAGATCTTTTACTGATCAATGGTTTGTTGATTTTGTCCAAGCATGGCTTCTTACTTAAGAAGTCTTGTGTTTCTAATTTATTGGAGTTTCTTGATGATGTAACTAAACTAGTTGATTCTGGTCATAATGTGGATGTTATCTATTTAGACTTCCAAAAAGCATTTGATATGGTTCCATTTGGCAGGCTCATGATGAAAACAAGAGTGCTTGGCATGGAGGGAAAGTGCACCAGTTGGATAAAATTTTAGTTAGTTGACAGGTCTCAAAGAATTGTTGTTAATGGTGAAGTATCTCCATGGAAGAAGGTCACAAGAGGTGTTCCTCAGGGTTCTAGGTTGGGTCTGCTTCTTTTCTTAATCTTCATTAATGATATTGATGTTTCCCTTGGCTCCAGGATTTGTAAATTTGCTGATGACACTAAGCTGTACAGGATTGTAGATAATGCTAGTGATTCTTCACTTTTGCAAAGTGATCTGGATAAGTTAGTTTCTTGGGCCCAAATGTGGCAGATGTCATTCAATGTTGATAAATGCAAAGTTATTCTTTTTGGTCAGAGCAATTTGGCTTTTGATTACTGCATGAATGGTTCAAATCTTGGTTGTGTTGATCAAGAAAGGGATCTAGAAGTACATTATTACTAGCAATCTGAAGCCTTCTAAACAGTGTGCTTTGGCAGCTGCAAGGGCAAATAAGATGCTTCGTTAGATTAAAAGAAATTTTTGTTTTCTTGGTAAAGAGGTTGTTCTTAATTTGTATAAGCAGTTAGTCAGGCCTCACCTTGGGTATGCTATTCAGGCTTGGAGTCCATTTTATGATAAGTTCATTTTGGAGCAGGTTCAGTAAAGAGCCACTAGACTTATTCTTGAGGTAAGGAATCTGTCTTATGAATTTTGTTGCAAATTCTTGGTTTGACCACGCTTGAGTTGAGAAGAGTATGTGGTGATATGACTCAGGTTTTTAAATTCCTATCTGGTAGTGATGCTTTGACTTCCTGTAATTTCTTGCATGTTTCAGCTAATCCTACCACGTGGTAACAGTTTGCAGTAAACCAAAGAGTTCTCACAGATTGATGTTTGGCATTTTAGCTTTTCGCAAAGAGTTGTTAATGAGTGAAATAGTTTGCCTGAGTGGGTAGTTAATTTTGTTCACAACTTCAAAGTCAACATTGATAACTTCTTTACTAGCTCTGGGTGTCGTTTGATTTTTGTTTGTTTGGTGGTGGTGTTAGTTTGGGCTTTTTATGGGGTGAATAACCCTTCTTAGCCTGTCATCTTGTTATGTTATACTGTACATGACTTTGTCCTTTCTAGAGTACGGTATCTGAACTGCTAAAACTATAGTATTTCACTGTAGAACATTCTGCAGCATGCCTTCTGTGGCTAATCTTGACTTTTCAAATTTGTATATACATGTTAGCATGTCTTACTTTCATATCATCATGATATTACATTTTTTAAATAGTACTATCAGAAACAAAAGAGTCGACCCCACTTAAATTCAAATAAGATCATGCATGGGTCTATGCCCTGGTTTATGCATGAAGAGGTTGCAATTTTTTGGGGGGTGGGGGGTGCAGATAGCAAAATATTTATTCCAATCCATACACCTTTGAAGTTTGTGAATAAGGAAAGAAATGTTATGGTATGAATTTGTTTTTTAAGGGTCACTTCTTTGCATTCAATGGGAAACCAGTCTGAAAAAACACCATTTTGGCAAAAATCTTTGGCGTGAAGCTTGATCAGTTAAAATGACAGTTATGCCAGCACCACTGGCGTGAAAAGAAAAGGTTTTTGCATTTCAGAATTAGAATAATATAGTACTTTTGCCAAAAGGTACATGTTAACAAAATTATCATTTTCAAGTTTCATATTGTTGAATTATATCCTATTTTTGTTTCTCTACTTTATACCAGAGAAGATCTGTTATATTGAGAAAGTCAAAAAACTGAAGGAAATGCAAGTTTTTTTGTTCACTATCGATGAATGCACATACACAATGGGCGTGTGTTGAGCACTGTTAATTTTGCACGATTAATTTCCCAAATGACTTACAGCGAGAAGTCACAGAATAATATTATGCATGCATGTGTGTTATCTCCAAACTAACTTTTTGAATGAGAGGAGTCTGAAATGCCGAAAAATTTATATTCGCAAGGGACGATAGTAGGTTTAGGTTCTTGTTCTTTTCACGGACTCTGTTGCAATAAATACTAAACTTGTACAGTATCTGCATGATGAACCTGCTAGAGTGTCCATTTACCAACGTCATGTCATGGAGGTTTCATACCTCCATTATCATATCCAGCAAACTCGATAATTCCCTGAACCTGGGATTCGCTATAGACAACAACACAACTGTCACGTCTTATTGCAAAATGTGAGTGTAAAATTGTATACAAGTCAGTGGTGCTGGTAGAACAAATTTAGTGGGTGGCATAAATAGAATTGTATGTAGGAGTGTGTACCACCTACTGTATGTTGGTACTGCAATATCAGTTCAAAATATACAATAAAATCTCAAATATGGGCATTTGGTCTCGTAAATTGTAAACTAATTAACAGAACAAGTTTTTAGCATTTATTTACATCAAAAATTGAAAGATTACAAGTTGAAAATGAGCCTAACTTTAAATTTTTACTACAAAAATGATTTGTCTGTAGTAAAACTGCATGTACACAAAGCTAACTTTGCGATTAGGATGTTTGCTTTTCTGATTATAAATTTCAGATAAATATTAAATACATGTAAGATTATGATTTTGAGATTTTGCTCCTAAGTTTAATTGAGTAACAAACAAGTTTAAAAGACAGCAACTCTCTATTTTGTTGAAAAATAATTGTCAATATAAGGTAGAATATGTTTTCACAGGGCTAAATATTTCATTTACCTGAAAAGATCCGAACCGGTCAAAATCCATGTTCATTCATGGTTCTGCAATAATCTTGAAATATATTGGAAGAAGAAGAAAACGTACACAAGTGTAGGTTTGTTTTCCCCATTGCAGCTGGTTGCGACAAGTAAAATGTATTGTTTCGTCATTGATACCTGGATTCCTGACCTCAAGAGTTACGTGCGTGATACATTTTTTCAAGACGCAACAAAAATTTGTTCAAACATTCAGTGTGCAGATTTTCAAAATAAAATATGAAAGTCGTCATATCGAAAATCAAGTTGTGCAAGATTTCTGTACAATTGTTTTTGAAATACAAAGTTCATTGCACACAAAGCTTGTTGAAGCTCATTTCCTTGCTGAATGGGGGAAATTGATTTATCCTTTATACTCTAAATTAGAGATTCAGAAAATAGAAGTGCATAAGTTGGAATTGGTACAAATCTTCATACTCCCGGGAAACTCATACACCTCTTTCAATCTCGGATTTAGAGTATGAACGATTGTAACACACAATCAATTTATACACGCTTAAACAAAGTCAATAGGCTTCAACATATTTCCATACATTCTGTGCAGGAATTTGAACATTAAGAAATGTTATCCCTTCCAACCTGACACCCTCGATTTTCTCCAAATCAGGGGCAATCCACACCTTCAAGCCAGGACACCTCTTCACAGTTCTATTGCTAGCAATCAGCTACTGTTACACCATACCAACACAGGGGTACTCTACACTTTCAAACCCAAGCGCCTCTTCACAGTTCAATTGCTAGAAATCAGCTATTGTTACACTGTACACAATAGGTCATTCATCTGGGGCTGAAGCCACAAACCTCCTTTGCAGTGAAATGGAATAGATTACTTCTTGGCTGACCCTAAAAATAAATATGCATTATATACCTGCAGGAAATTGTGCTATGCCCATGAATGATTGATGGACCATTTCTCCCTAAGAGGGTTTATTTCATCATGAAGAATTTCATATTTTAAGTTCAAAATCTACACACTGAAACTTTAAAAAAATTGTTTTACATGCTAAATACATATCACAGTTACTCAATTGCTATCAAAAAAAAGATCAAAATTTGTTTTCTTTCAAAAATAATGTTTGAACATATTTTTGAAAATTTCTTTTAAAAATGTAGCATGCATAAAATTCAGAGAGTGGATAATTGCATGAAGAAACAAGAATAATAACTCTCTAGAGCGTATACCTCCGCCCCGTTGCAATTCCAACATGCCTGGAATAATTTTAGATCATTTGATCACCATACCCAATATAATCTACCTCATAAATCCTAAGCCCACCAAGATTTAAGTTTTGATCTGTAATGAACATTTGTATTCTAAACACTTGAAGATTATCTTCTGACTGGATTTCTTCCAAGGCCATACCATTGTTCAGCACATTCCCTTGGAAAGTTTCAGCTTAGTCTTGACAACTTATTCTTGACAGATTTCATCCTAAAACATCCCCACCCCTCAATTTCTGCCCTTCCCGTATCAATTTCTGTAGTCCCACATTTTAATCACTTCTTCATGAAACAGTAACAAAACCACACAATAAATTCAATCAAAATCCAATCATCAGTTCTGGAGATATCTTGATGACAGACAAACTCACCTTAAGCTGTCCAAACCTCTCCATTTCCAACCTTTCCCTGTCCCAATGTCTCAAATTTTAATCACTTCTTCCTAAGCAGTAACAAAACCACACACCAAATTTAATCCAAATCCAATCATCAGTTCTTGAGATATCTTGAAGACACATAGGCGGCGGAACCGCTCTAACCACTCCGACCTTGGTCTTCCAATAATTTGCCCGTTAATGATCGAATGGTCCACATAAAGTTGGACCACAAAAAGTTGTGCTTTTTCCGGTTATAAAGAGAATTTCAAATTTGACTTTGAACTATAGTATTATGTTTGCACATTTATAATAAATATGATCCATTTAAGGGTTGCCCCTTAATTTCCCCTTTTTTGGCAAATCACCATAATATCAGTAGTCTGATTCTGCAGAAATTACACAATTAAAAAATATCCCCCTGAAAAAATAGGTTGCAAGTCGTATAAAAACGAGAACACTCTTGTGGGATTTTTAATCAAACTTTAAATTTCTATGCCCCCTCAAAATTGCTCCACGGCCCCTGTGAAGTGAATATATTTAGCACTATAATTCAAATCATTCTATCATTCTTTAATTCTATCACAAATTGTGATTTTATACTGTTTTATTTCTTTTTTTGCACAATATATGCACACAAATTCAATAATCAACGATATGACGTATTTAATGAGGTTTTATCCGTGGCTCCAGGCAGTCTCAACTTATACAGCGCGTCAAATCTACCGCGCGTATTAGTGAACTCTGGAATGTCGGTAAGATCATGGTTATAATTGGGCCGACCCCAGTAAAAAACTCTGGCTAGCCTAGTATACATACAGAAGACGTACGGATTATGTTCATTATTAAAAGCATTAAATTATTGTTCCATTTGCTCTTCTACCGGAAAGGAAAGGACACAATCATTACAATGTCTATCTTACAGTATCTTAAAAAGTGTCCTTCTGATAGGCCCTCGGATTCAGATCAGTCAAACGAAGCAATTTCCAAGTCACACTCGGAGTCTATGACACTAGGCCAAGAATCAAAGGATGAAGTCACGCAGGCAAGTACAGCAAGGACCGATTTCAGGAAAAATCAAGATTCACCAAATCAACCAAGAAATCTTAATTTTCCATACCGACATTTTGGGAGGAAAACTGCATTGAAACGCAAGTTCCAGCCGGAATAGTTTGATCGATATCCCTGGCTGCATTACAATGAAAGTGATGATGCTGTTGTGTGTCATATTTGCAAACATGCAAAAATAGAAAAAAACTTTCCAACGAAAAAACAGACAAAGCATTAATTGAAAAGGGGTTTACTAACTGGAAGGAAGCAACTTCTGCTTTTAAAAACCATGAGAAAACCAAATGTCACAAAGAAGCAGTGGAACGTGTGGTTACTTTACCCAAAGTTACTCAAGATATAGGAGAGTCACTCAGCGAAGATCATTCTAGAGAGAAAACCGAAAACAAGAGGATGTTAAGGAAATTATTCGAAAATGCTCCTTTCTTGGGTCGCCAGATCCTTCCATTCCGTGGACATGATGAAAACAGTGGAAATATCATTCAGCTTTTGAACCTAAGAGCATGTGATGATCCTTCAGTAAAATCTTGGAGTGAGAAGAAAACAAACAAATAGGTAAGTCATGATATTCAGAACTCAGAACAAGATTCTTAATATTTTGGCATCTTTAGTAGGACGGGACATGGTGGATGATGTTAAAAAACTCCCCATTCTTCTCGTTAATGATTGATGAAGCAACGGACACATCAAACAAGGAGCAAGCTGCTATCGTTTTAAGGTGGTTGGATAAAATTACCCTATCGGTTCACGAGGATGCAATTGGACTATATCAAATTCCTGATATTACAGCCGATACTCTCGAGAAGGTGGTAGATGATGTATTTAAGAGACTTAATCTTTCCTACTCCAAGTGTATAGGACAGTGCTATGATGGCGCCAGCAACATGAGTGGAACGAGGAACAAACTAGAGTAAGAATTCAGGCCCGCCAACTGCAAGCAATATTTTATCACTGTTACGGACATTCTCTGAATCTTGCTGCAAATGACGCTATCAAGGGAGAGAGAATCACAAAGAATGCTCTTGAATACACACATGAAATTTGTTAACTAGTCTAATATTCTCCGAGAAGAGGGGAAATTTTCCGTAAAATTAAGAGTGAACTTCAGCCAGATGGTCCAGGTCTTCGTGTTCTATGCCCGACTAGGTGGACTGTTCGTGCGGCATCTTTGGGTAGTGTTCTAAACAACTACCAAGTACTTCAAGAGCTTTTGGAAGAAACAGACTATGTGAAAGATACAGAAACCAAAGCAAGGATATCTGGAGTCAGAAGCCAAATGCAAAAATGGGATTTCTTCTGGGGAATAAATCTTGCACGCCTAATGCTCAGACACGCAGATAATCTGAGCAAAACTTCACAGAACCCCGAATTGACAGCAGCTTCTGGCCAGAAATGTGCATCAGACACGGTAAAGACTTTGAAGAACATTAGAAATGAAAGTGATTTCAATCTTTTCTAAGATAGAGCAAACAAGTTGGCTCAGAAAAAAGACGGCAACGGAAACCTCAAATTGGATGTATCTCAACCGAAATTACCGCAGCAAAGGAATGTGCCTCACAGATACGAGACTGGTAATACTCCTCCAGAACATGCAAAGACAGCCCGTGATTACTACAGATGCCAGTATTATGCTGTTCTGGACAAAATCATCAATGCGATTGAAAGTCGATTCAATCAACCTGGTTTCACACAGTATCAGCAACTACAAAAATTGTTGTTGAATGCATGCAACAACAAGGACTACCAATCCCCAGTAAACTGCAATAATGACTTTCTATGGATGATCAGATTTTGATAACGAGCAGCTGGAAACACAGCTTATCGCTTAAATTTGCAAACAAATCACCATCACTACAAGATATAAACAAATCGGTATTTTTACCATCACTACAAGATATAATTGACTCAAGTCATATTTAAGATCGACGATGACATCCACAAGGAAAAAACAGATTCTCTTGACAGCTGAATGAATTTGTGAGACATTTGAATCATCGTTCATCTTTCTTTGGCAAATTTTTATAACCCTCACCAGTAAACCGGCAAGTACAAAACATTTTTACTACAACCCCACAAATCTGCACATTACTGTACTTTGTTTTGGTTCTTCCTGCCCCTGAGACAGACAAACAAACAGAGGCAAAAACAAATGCAATTTGTCTCTCTACACCAAAGATAAACCCAGTCTTAAGTTCTTTAGATATCTTGATGACAAACAAACAAACAAATTTACAGAGGCAAATACATAATCTCCATCGAACTTCGTTGGCGGAGGTAATGATTGACACATTTTGGTGCATTTTTTACGGTATGTTTTGTGAGTGAAATACTGGCACCTTCAGACACCTAGCTTTGCTGTTGCACAGGGGTGGCCAGCCCTGCCCCTCCATGGGCCCACCCTGCCCCCTGGGGTCCACCCTGCCCCTCATGAGAACATTAATATTTATCTTTTTTTCTAAGATTTTGTTTTTTTTAACTTAATGATCTTAATTAGCCTCATAAATGAAATACCTCACATGGATACAGAACACAGAATGATAGCATAGTAAGCAATTATCCTGTTTGGCCAATGACTGGTCCTTATCAATCAGAATAGCTTCATTCATTCTGAGATGTATGATTGTAGCTAAAATCCCAGAGCTTCTTCACCAGGAAATTGAGCCTTAAGGGGCCCCTGGACTCCACGCTGAAAAGATGCAGTGCTTCGCGCAAGCATTAATGTGCCCCTCAACATGCCCTGCCCCTTTTTAAATCAAGCTAGGGGTCTGTCCTTGATCATATGAACGCACCACCATGCCTCCTGCATATTAGTTCCATTGAGTTTAATAGTTTTCTTAATCAAATATGATAATTGTGCACAATGGGCTTTTTGGACCCCCCCCCCCCTCTCTTCTTCCTCCCCAACACACACTTTTCCAAAGAAATTGTCAAAAATTGAGATAATCTTTGTTGTTTATATATTTTTTTGCTTTTCAAAAAAAAAAAAAAAAAGGGACTTTAGAAATGGGCTTACTTAGAACACTTCGTCTTGAGAGGGGGGTCTAGGACCCCCTCACTTTTTAAATGTTGGCTATGCCACTGTGTCTTATTGCAAATGCATTGAGTAAAGTTTATAGCTGTATCCATTTTGTCCTTCCCTTTTATAAGTTGCACGCATATGCATCTACAACATAAGTTGGATTGCTATCATCCATAAAGTGCACAAATTAAATTTCTTTGATAGAAATTTTACTTGTATTAACTAACGTTAGGCCCTAAAATTAGGGAAATGGAAATCCACCTAAAGAAATCTTAAGTTTCTTAGGTTTTTGTTCTACTTTTGTAGGGCTTATGTTTTATTAGTCAGATAACATTCTGACTGTAGTATATGCTATAGCCACCACATGGCTGCTATACACGGTAAGACAACACTATATACTTTTAACGTTGAAACTGCTGCATTGGCTATCATAGAAGCGTAAATGAATTTCGACTACGCACTAGCATAATTAGGCCTTTCTTAGGTCAACTTTTGACAATGCCTTTTACCATCATGGATCACTTTTACAGAATAAAAAATAGATAGATATATGCAAAGATACTATATTGAGCCGTTTACTTATGTTTTGTGCATGCGTTTAATCAAGAAAACTGTGAAAAATTGTGTATAGTGTAAGAGCCTTCCTCTTATCTTTCGAACAGAGCCTTGGGTAAATGTATCTCTAATTAGTCGAAAAGTTGTCGAACAATAGAGCATCGGTGAAGGCAACATGCGAAGAGCATTAAATAGAACACTGCGCTCATTTACTGACGAACATTTTCAAAATAGCAGTGCCAAGGCAGTCGGGTGATACGTGCACTAATTTTGTACACGTTTAAAAAAATGAGGGATTTGCGAAGTAAATGATTTAGATGTTTTTTACGTACAAAATGTTTATTAATTTATTTGTAACTTGGTTTAAAAGATACTTTAAAGTTTCAAGTTGCTAATGAAATAAAAATCATAGGTCGTACGTACTTTTAAGAAGGGTTTTTATTTCAGGATTATGTTATTTGTCATTTTCCGAGTAGTTTTCGACATTACAAGTGTATTGTGCAGTCTCAATCAGTATGCAAATCGCCTTGCAAGTAGTGCCGTTACTGGGTGAGGTGTTTATCTCACTAATGTTTTATTGAACAAAATTTTAGGGCATCAGTTCATTTTCATCTTAATTTGTCATTATTTACTGCACTAAAACTAGGTTATAGGAGTTTATGTAGCTCAAGCGCAAGTGATAGTGTCCACTAGAGTTGGACTGTAGACCAATGTCTATGAAGATTCGTACGGGCCTAATGTTACTAACATCACTAACAGCTAATGTTACCTAATTTGAACTAAGGCAAATAATTTGCCTCAGTTCAACTTCAGAAATATTCAATACAAATTGTATCAGGCCTATAGGGCTTTCACGTTCTAACGTTAAGTTAGGCAGACAAATAAGAGTTACTGTACCGTACGTTATTAAAAACGGTAATACAAAAGTAACATTACAACTTACAAGTTACAGTATCTGGACCACTTCCAAGAAAAAATGTGTTTTTTACTTCATAATTCGTTAATTGTCCCATATTTTTAAATTTTAAAATATATTTTAGGATTGCAGAAAAATTTGCAATTACATTTTCCATGCATAAATTTTAAATATTCAAGGCATTTTATGTTCTTTCAATTATGATCAAAAGAGTGCCAAAATTTCAGTTGATCACCAATACTTTTGCATAACTTGTAGGCTTCATAGGATGGGGCTTAACATGTATTTTCCAAGCAAGTCAATTAGGCCTTAATGCCTTAAGGTAAGATTAGAATAATGGTGATGTAACAACAAATACATGACATAGGCCTAACATTCCATTTTACACATTTTGGAACTTCAATTTTTAGTGGAAGTAAGTCCCATGACTGCAATTTTTAAACTTACAATAAAATCTTGACACAATATAAAAATTAATTCAAAATTACACACTTTTAGTTCTTCCTGTTATAAAGAAAAACAATACAAATTATTTGATAATTTCCAAGTTTCCGAGTAAGCCTTGTTATGAGTAAACAGACAACATGGTAGTATAGCTAGAAAAATCACACTCACAAATAGCATTACAATTTCCTAAAGAATTTAATGAAAAGAATATTGATACTTGTTATAGGTAGAAAGTAATCAATTAACAAAAAAAAAAAATCGTTGGCATCGGTAATTTGTTTATGAACACGCAATTTTTGTGAACGTTTCCCTTGGAACTGGTCTTTTCGCTCAACTAGACCACATAGGCTACCGTAGCCTGTAACGTTAGGCCTAATACAACTAACGTCGTTAGTCCTAATACAACTAACGTCGTTAGTCCTAACAATGGTCTGGGAGTTTAGGAAAAATATAAATTTCAACTGTACTCTTAAGTGCTTCAAATGCCTTTTCTGAGTGTTGACGCAATGAGAATACGTAGACTAGAACTTTTAGAAGAACGATTGAAATGTAAATTTCTGTCTTAGAGCCTTTTGCACATAGTCCAGTCAGTCTACGACTAAAATTCAGTCTGCAGATTATCAATCAGTAAATTGTAAACCGTCACCCATTAGCAATTTGTTAATATTTGCTGTACATTCCGAAATTAGCTGAAAAACTTCTGACCAATCAGAGCTTAGATTGAATTAAATGCCTAAAAAATGTTCTCTTTGTTATTAAAGTTTATGGCAGCCAAGTACAGGTCATGTGACATTTCCTTTGAAACAGATTATCTTTAGAAGCAGATCGGAGAAGAAGTTTGAGTATAGATTTGGTAAGTTTTAAGTATGATTGCTAGGGTGGGGGTCAGTGGCGTAGCCAGGATTTTCATATGGGGGGATTGAATTGAATCGACACATACTAGTGTAGTTGAGGTGACATCGAAGGTGCGACTTGTCAGTGTGAGGTCCAGGTACCCGCTTAAGGC
This sequence comes from Chiridota heheva, assembly GCA_020152595.1. NCBI lineage: Eukaryota > Metazoa > Echinodermata > Holothuroidea > Apodida > Chiridotidae > Chiridota > Chiridota heheva. The sequence goes on from JAIGNY010000205.1 coordinate 231,820, forward strand.
AAGGTCTGCACTCATAATTTCTATTTTCTAAACTCAAACTTTCACAGAAATGACACTTGGTTACAAGAAAGGTTGAATAAAAAAAAAAATGTATTATCCTTGACTTTTGCATTAATGATGTCAATCAAAATGGTTGCCATCTAAAAAGGGCATTACTTCAAATTCATAAAATTAAAAAAGTATAAGAGGTAGGGACCTGAAATTTGCTACAGATATGCAGGAATCCTGTAGAAAGAACTTACAATGGTGTAAATATATATTCCAGATTCTAAGTTATAGAAATTTTGCTTCATTATGATAAAAAAAGGTTGAAAACTTGTACCTAGTTAAAAGTTTGTGAGTTATTTTCTCTTTAAGTAGACATAGGGTTACTTTGATTATTGCAGGAGTTGTTACAAATAGTGTTATAAACAAGTCTGCCAAATTTCATATCAATCAGACCTAAAATGAGGAAGTAGTTCGTTTTCAAAGATAGTAATTCCATCAAAAATACCATTTTGAGAAAACGGCAAGAAACTTTGTGTGCATATATTCTAAAAATTTGCATGACAAGAATACAGTATTTCCGTTACAAAATTCCATGCTAAAATGCACCCGCTTCATGTACAATACTTTTTATATACATTTCTTGTTCTAATGCTTTCTTCTTCATAGAACTAGCTTTTATCTCTTCTTTGTGCTTATCTGAGAATTGCTTTTCTGCGTTTTTGATACGTTGACCGTCACACTTTTTCAAAAATGGTCGAGTATGAAATCCAGCTTCAATACCCATTTTGGAAAAAAATTAACTTTAGCTATGTCACCATCGTTGAACAAAAGTATAGCTTCATTCACTGCTGTTTCTTATCTCTTCCTACCGACGAATATTTCCTTTAGACACATAAGACCATAACACTATGGAATGACTCATTAGTATTTTGGGTGCCACCATGAGCACACTTTTCCAACAGATCACGACTGGAGAGAGCTGCAAATACCGGCTTTATTGCAGCCAACACAAACCCAAGCAAACTGTTCTTGTTAGCCTTTGTTTTATCCCCTTTCTTAGAAGAACACTAATCTTCACATCTAGTACTATGTGTCTTTCCCCTATGTTCAAAAATTGCCCAAATGTCATTTTACTAATATCTCCTCCACCATGTCCACTGTTTCTGATCGCAGCACCATATTTACCCAGAATGACATGAATAGTTTTCTGCAGCAGCTCTACCGAATCCTTTTTTTTTTGGCACCATGCATAAACTCTTTTCTCTTATTTTGTTTACAACATCCTTAAATCTTTTTTTTTTTTACCCATTCTCTTTTGAACATGTCCCACACATTATTATTTGGTAATAACTTTGTCCTTATTAATTAGGGGTTCTCGTCTTTTTTATTTTCACAGGTCCTGTAATTCTATTTCAAAAAAACTGTTTTCTTTTTTCCCTTTTTTCGAAAATAGGTCACAAACTTTCAGAATGAGAGACAGCTCATAAGAGGTCATTACTACTAAACTAAACTTTAATGCCTATTGTGTGTAACTCATTCATGTTTTGTCTAAGCAATATGTAGTTGGTTATTTACTTTGACCAGGGATTTACTATTGAGAAATCACTGACATAATGAAATGTCTAATTAGATCAATGACATCTGATATCTCTATTACAGGTCTAGGAGAAATCTCTATGAAAACAAAGGAGTCTTGTTCTCTGCATTTAAAGCTGTATGTTGGTGTTTAAATGATGAAAATTGGTTGATTACAAGTGGAAATATTCAAATTGATAGATTATGGGTATAAATTGTAGCAGATTTCATGGAAATTGATATTTTCTGAAGCATATTTTCATTTTTTGAGCCCCTTTTTCACTAATTTTAAGTAGGAATAGATTATCATGATTTATATTATCTGAAAGCTAAGAAATTTATCTTTTAAATGATATAAAAATTTATTTAAAAAAATTTGACCATTTTTAGGGCAGACTTTGCCCTAAGGGCCCCTGGTGGGGTCCAGGGGCAAAACCCTGGTGGGGTCCAGGGGGAAAATCCCCCGGAAGCTCTCGCAAAATTGAGATTTGAAGGGGAAAAAGTATGTCACAACGCATAGTAAGAAGTTGTATTATACAAGTCAAAATTTATGTCAGAGCTACACTGTAAAATACACCATATACAAATCACAAAACCATCAACCATATGGAAATAAAATGTTTAATTGTTTATGTTTGTACATGGTTATAAGTTTATTGTCACTATTTGAAAAATATGGGTTGTGTAAAAAAAGGTTTTCAATAATTTACTACAAATTTGTGCAAATGTTGTCAAACTTTTAAATTGAGCCTGTTCTGTATCACGTGCCCCCAACGACCATTTGACAAATCTATACTCTCGGGAAAAAAACAAAACAAAAAACACCTAGTGTTGAATGTCGCATTCCCATTTTCTTTTTTTCGAGTTGCAGGAATAAAGTGCCCTGTTATAATAAAAAAATTAAGAACTGCGGCATATTCCTAAATATCACAATAAACCAACCACAAACATGCATAGCATAAAATTTAGAAAACCATGCAAAAGCAAAATTTTCCATTAAAAGCAACATCATAGATATCTGAGAAGTTGGACAACTATATCAGACTTTAAGAAAACTTTTGTTAACTTTTTGTTTTTCGGTCCTTCTTAAAAATGGAAAGTTGGATATTATTATAACCTTCACCCAGATTTAACAGTAGAACACAATCTGTAAACCTTTGATGTTTTAAATTTTGGAAAAATATGAAAATTGCATTTAATAATGTTAGGAGTATCCCTGTTCATACATAAGTGTAATCACCTTTACAACTGTACAAAGGCTGAATTTGTTACAAAGGTTGATTTGTGATAAGTTAAAACTATGTGTGTTTATATTGCCACCATTTGAAGACTGTTCTAATAAGAATACAACTTATGCTTTCAATAAATATATTCATGTATATAACAGATTATGTCAGTGGACTATCCATATACCTTTAACGGATTAGTTTAGTGGTCAGCAAGTTCATCTCCTATGAAAGAGGAACTCAAAAGAAACAAACTGGTGAAGAAAGCATTTCAAACTTTTTCCCATTAAAAGAAGATATTTAAGTTATAGAATTTTGTATAAATTTGTATAATCAGAAAATAAGTTAAAACAATTTTTTTAATGCATTAATTACAAAGAAATTGGTAATGAGGGCGCCAACTTACCATAGTCAGATACAGTGGTAGACTCACTACCATAGGCATATGGGGCAGAGGTAAGGGGTCTGCAGCCCCCTCCCACACTTTCAGATGAGAATTACAGCCCTGGTGATCTGGGATCAGGGGTGGCGCCAGCTAGGGGTAAGAGAGTCCCCCTCCCCTCCACACCATTGAAAAGAGTCCTGTATACTAACAATTTTATTTCAATTCAAATTTCCTTGATCCAGCCTGAGGGTTTAAGCGGCAGTTATCCAACTTACACAGCTTATGGTATTGTAAGTCATTCAGGAAGTATCATAGCAAACTGCAACGGATGAAATTACTAGATATCCAGCTTCTTTTTTCCCCCATGTATAAATTAATTGGGAAGGATATGACATGAATGGCAAGAATGAAATCAGGTATAATCAATCTTGATAGTAATAAGGATAAGTTCAAACTCACTCTTATTGGTTGAAAGCTCAGAAGTTTCCCAGGAAAGTCCATTACATGGTGAGATACAATGGTTGACTGTGTATGCAGGAGAACAACATGTACGCGCACGCATGCTCACTAAATGCACTTTAATCACTGAAATAACTTATGAAATGTCACATTTATCATACCTTTCTGTATGGCATCATTCATGCTAATGTCACACTTACCATTCCTGGTGAGAAAAGGTCAATAGCTGTGACCATTGACTAACAACCTTTTGACCCCAGAGTCTACGGGACACATTCATGTACCAAGGTATCATGGTACAACATAGGGTTGGTATAGCTAGGTCTTGTACTTTTTTAGTTTAAAATGCCGCAAAAATGTACAAATTACCCCCTAAAATCACATACTTGACCTCTGACCTTGACCCTAATCACTGAAATTTTTCACATTTATTGTACCCTACTGTATGACACCATTCATGTTTAAGTCACCATTACTATTCCATAACTATAGGCAGAAATGGTGAAAAAAGGTCAATAGCTGTGACCTTTTGACCTCAGATTCTACGGGACACAAATTCATATACCAAGGTGCCATGGTACAACATAGAGTTGGAATAGGTCTTGTACTTTTTGAGTTTAAAATGCTAAAAAAATGTACACATTAATACACAATTATCCCTAAAATAACATAATTGACCTTTGACATCGACCCTAATCACTAAAATAATTTTTAATTTTTTTAACATTTATCGTACCCTTACTGTATGACACCATTTATGTTTATGCCACATGTACTATTCCATAACTATAGGCAAAATGGTGAAAAAGGTCAATAGCTGTGACCTTTTGACCCCAGTCTATACGGGACTCAAATTTATGTCCCAAGGTGTCATGGTACAACATATGGTTGGTATAGGTCTTGTACTTTTTGAGTTTAAGATTCTGCAAAAGTTTGAAAAAGCACTTATTTGACCTCCAATTATTTGAAAGTTATCTTAGAATGTTAAACTTTACCCACCATGCAATTTGTCAAGATACCAATTCCTTTAAAAGATAAGCCATCATCAAAAACTTGTCACATTTGACCTGTGTACCAAAAGTTCTTGGAAACAAAGTTCCAGGCCAGGCCGGGGGTACCCATCCACTAATTTTGGTTCATATGTGTATTACATTTTGTGAGTTATAGGCGACACAAAATTCATTCCGCATAAGCACACATCCACAAACAGATGCAAAAATCACTCAATTTTGTCCCGTTCCAAAAATGTATGACCCTAGCCCTTAATATTTTGTCATCATATGAGGATCCCCTGGTGGGCCCCCAACAGCCCTCTTAAAATCAAGGGGGTGGCCATGTAGTGTAGGAGGTACAGGAAGTTCTTTGCCTACACAGCAAAGTGAATACAATACCTCATCCCACATATGTGGGTGATGAGATAGAAATGTGATTGATGAAAAGTTTCAATTCTAATGTTGAATTCTACTCATCCATCAGATAAACATTTGGGTTACCATTTATAAACAGGCAGAGAAAAAATTTCCCCTAAAAATTTTGCCAAATTTGTTTGGTTTATGACACAGCTCTGGCAGAGTCGCTCCAAGGAATACTTGTAGTGTTTGATGGCAAATGTTCATCTGGGCTCTCGATTTAAAGTATGTGTGAGCGGGAAATCATTCATATACATCCCAGTCACTCAACCAGAGCCCAGTCAGTGTCTTGCAGAGTCGAGCGGCAACAACTTTAATGTCTAGATGATTCGAGCCATGATCATTAAAATGCATCTCTGATTTAAACAGTACATCCGACATTTAACATCTCTGCCCAAGAATATTTTCAGCATCATGATGAGTCAGCGGTCAGGACATAATTATGATATTTAGCCAAGTTGGGCATGACTGAGATATACTCTAATACAATTACAACCAATATTCTACATGTCTGCCAGACTAAGATTGATGTCTGGCCAAATAACGGGAGGAGGGGAGAGACTAGCATGAAGATAACAAAACAAGTATGACATTATCTAGAACATTTTCCAAAGTATTTTGTCTTGTTACAAAGAAACAAAAATAAAAGTACAACCAAATTAATTTTCCTACAATTATTTTCAATATTGATGGGCCATTTTTTGCCAGATGGAATAGTCATTAAAATTGCCTTACGAATAAAATTCAGGGGTATAACATGTTCCCCATTAAGTTCCGCCCCTGCCCATAGTAGAAGTTTTTAATAATTACAAAAAATGTGTCAAGATTACTTAAAATTTTCGGCTTTATGGTTGCTGAAGTATACTTTTAAAACTCGGCGGTGGTAAGTGCCATCCAAAAATATCAAATACAAAATTACATATTCATACCTGAAAAAACACATCATAGACAGTCAAACTTGAAAGCAGTTTCAAAATTGTATTTCCAAAAGCAACAACTAATATATTTGGACAGTGGCAGAGTTAAGTAGCCTTATTAATCACTTAATGTGAAACAAGAAATATATTTGCATAAAACATATTATTTAAAACACTTAAAACAAGCAGGAAATAGGAACGAACTGACAAAGAAAGCATAGATAATATACCAGTGGAGTAGCCAGTATCACACTTTTAGGGGTCCAAAAGTCATTATTTAGGGGAGCAAGTCTTCTGGAGGAAATCCCATGAAAATCAATGGCGAAATACAGCTCTTTTATATAAGGTTGGAAATTTTTGGAAAACACCCACTAATTGTGAGATGTTTCCCTCCTCTGGCCATACCACTGAGATATAAATCATTTGTGATATCGGTTGTGTTTGTTTACTCATGCTCATAAACTCATTAAAATGGCATCCTATGTTACCATGTAATGTTGTTTTAAAGAAAGTATAGACATAACAAAAGTTTAGAACTTGTCAATAAACAAAACATGCAACCAAAAATAAACTGTTTACTAGTTAATCGTGCCAGTCATCTTCTTTTACATGCAAGTACTTTCAAAATACACTCTTATGTGGCAAAAACGATTATGCAGCATTAGTTCTTTAGTAAAAATAAAGAATACAGAAATTAAGTAAAATCAGCATTTTAAAGAGGGATAATTATTGCTCATATTTGTACCAGAAATGTTGTAATAGAAAAAGGTTGTTTTCGAATTTCAAAACACTTAAAAATTTAGATGGGGAAAGTCAAGTTTAAAAATCTCAAATTATGTCAGATAATTCTACATGTCATTACATACTACCAGGCATACTGAAAACCATGGTCAAACGAGACGAAGGTGTTGGGGCAGCAGGCTGGGGGAGGCAACCTCCGTCGACCAGATACCCATCTTAGCAGGGCAGAATCCGACTTGGCTAAATATCTGGGACATGCCCTTCCGACTCGGCATGATGATGACAATATGATATTTGGGCATCGATTTTACATAGTCAGGCAGAGAGATAAAATGTACTTTTTAAATCAGTGATTTGTCAGAATCATGCTGACTTGGCTAGATTTCGTGATAATTAAAGAAAATTTCCCCAAAATCAAAAGACTGCTCAGGAATGGATGAAAATGTTCTAAAAATTGAAGAAACTTGTCCGAACATGGAAAATTGCCTGTAAATTAATGAAAGTTCTTAAAAATTCAAGAAATTTTCCCGAACATTTGTGAAAATCGAAAAGCTTACCCAAATTTTCCTGAAAATTGAAAAAAGGAAAGCTCTCAAAAATTGGCAAAGCAAATTGTGAAAATTTCCTGACAATTAAAAAACCTGCCCAAATGAAGGCTATTTTTCAAAAGCTAACCCCCACCCTTCTCCTTTCCAAGCAAAATACTGTGGTGAAATCATTGCTCAAAATTAATTGTTTATTTATGGATTCCATTGTAATCTTCCCTTCCTAACAGATTTTCGAGTCAGCAAAATCCCCCACCACCCCTCTCTCAGTAAGATGGTCTCGTACAGCCATGCTGAAAGTGATGTTACTTTTAATGGTTGATCTCCCTTCCTCTGCTTGTAGCAGTAGAATGTCAGACTTTGCAAGACACTTCAAAGCATTCATTATATTTCTCTGAGAGCTTAAGACAGGATTTGTGCAAGTATGGTATGGCCCAGAAAATGGCGATTATAGGATACATTTGCTTGTTAGAGTAATTCAAGCTACTCTTCTTTCTTTCAACAGTTTGAAGTCTCTGGTCCTATACAATTTCCCTGGAAATCAGACCAAATCTATATCTTTCAACAACATAAAATTATGAGTCTAGTGTTTACAATGCATAAAAGAATTCGGCCTCTATAACAGGTTGGATCAAATTCAGCCTCTAAAATAGTTAAAATTCTGCATCTAAAAAAATGGAATAAGTGAGTTGGAAATTACCCTCAAATAGGAGTTAAGCTTTTTCCTTAACAGAGGTACATGTATGCAGTCTTTACAAACTTAATTTATTTTTGCATAATGAAGTTAGTGACAATTACTTAACAATCTGTCATTCCTAGTCTACAAACAATAAAGATATTTTTTTTTTTAAAGATTACAATATAAAAGTGCATGTCTTATTGCAGGAAAGTCATTTTCCAGAAGAAAAAAATCATCACATTTCTTAAAGGCAATTGTAAAGAGCCACAATAACCGAGAACAACGCAGCTGTAATAGATACAGTATATGAGCTGGCATTGTTACATAAGTCGGTATCACAGCAGGTGAAGCATGATGTGTCCCCATTTGGACTACACCCAGCGATGAGTTGCGTAGCAGCACATTCAGAGGAAGCTGCACATCTACGAGCAGTATCTGAATGGAAGAAAAGAAAGCACAAACAATTGATATTTGGCACAAACACCCCAACATCATCTTTATCAATAATGTAAAAAGATTCAAGAAAAACTTCAACTTTTGACTTATTGCCACCAAAAAAAAAAAAAAATGTTTTAATTTTGATTGATACCCAACAAGGACTTTATAGCAGGAGCAGTATATTCCACTCATTAAAATTTCATGAAGTAAATAGTTATCAGAATTTTTTGACTTCAATAGATTAAAAAAAAAATAGGGTAGAAGATATGGTAAAGTATTTGGAAGTCTTTTACTAGCTATAATATTCAAATCTAGAGGCAGCATGGTAATGAAAATCCTGAAGCAGAACACCGAATTAAAGTACATTTTTTTGGAAGGAGCTGAAAAAGTACAGAGCACATGTTAAACAAATTGATCATTTTGCTGTAAATGTTTAGGAGGTACTAATGCCAGAGCAATGGCAGTTATGTGCCGACATGTAAGGGGCATGTGCAAACCAATTCCAGAAATGAATTGTAGGCAACAATAAAGACTGCCATACCAAAAAGAAGAACATACATGCTTAAAGATCTTTGAGCACACCAAATGTTTACTGTTTAATTGCCTATAAACCTGAACTTTGAATTATGTGTGACCAGTCTTGCAATTTTGAAAATAGCAGTTCAATTTTTTGTTATAACTTGTCAAAAGAACGTTTGAGAATTTTGTGACATATGACAGGAAAGACATGTCAAGGATTTATATACTTTCTTCACATATCTCTCCTAAATTTCAGGAAATGGAAATTATGAGACTGTCAATCAGTTCCCATTGTTATTTCGGAAATAAAAAAACAAAATTTTAAGATAACAGTTTTCTTCTTCTAATTATGGATGAAGTTTGATGATTTACTGATATATGCCAATCTTGGGTGTACAGGGGGAAAATTTTTGATTTTACATTTGATTGTTTTAATTTCTGAATTTGGTGGTATGTCTTCTAATCTTGATGAAGATTAGAATTATCTGATTTTTTATTCAAATAGTTCATTTTCCTTCAAGCACTATATGTGGTATATGATTAAAAAAGGAAAGATACGCCTATTCATATGAAAATAGTCTAGAAAAGTATGCTCACTCATACACAACATTTTAATTGATTAGGTCTAAAAAATTGTTGTTAGCCCTTTCTTGTGGAAAATTGTTAGGGGCGGGTGGATATTATTTTTTCTCCCACAGATCACTAAAATGGCATCTTCCCTCCAACGCTCGTGATCAAGACTGGCTCACTCAGGCTTTAGTATCAGAACACTCATAAAACAGAATTAAAACACTTCACTTCATTTTCAGATTGTTTCATATTGCTCAGTTTTTATATCTCACATATGCTTTTTGTGTAATTTGGGATTTTCTTCCCTTGCCTGACACACTCGTTACAAACAGGCAGGACAACTTGTTTATTCTATCACAAGCTCCTGTGGGTGGGAGGCTTCATTTTCTAGGAGATGGATTGTTGAAAAAAAAAGGCTGAGGAGGGTAAACAAACAACATTTTTATAGGCCTTATGAAGGGAACTTTCACTGTTCTCATGGTTTTTACTAGATTGTCCAGACTGCCAGAAAGTTTGTATTACTTCTACCTATAACTGTCCATAAAACTTTCAGGTTCAAACCCCTTTGCAAGAATTACTGTAGCTGTAATGCAAAATAATTGCAGAAGAGACTGAAATGAAATACAACATTATATATGAAATACAGGTAAGTCCTTTAGCTTTGATATTACAAATTTGAATGATCAGGCCTGCAAATTTAATTCAATTGATTATTGCTTTATAAATGTTATAAATGCATTCAATTACAGAAGCTTGCAGCAAGATATTCTGTAAAGGTTTTCAAATACAATGAGCTAAATTATCCATAGACATTAAATATACAGTTAAAAGCTTACTTCCATAGGCATCAACAATCTTCAAACACTTCGGTGGGTCAAAGAATACTTCTTCTTCACAGTATTCTTGATCATCAAAGAAAGAGAAAATATCCGGTGGGCAGCCATCGCAGTTGTAGCATTTCAAGGCTTGTGCTGTTCAAAAATCAAAGGAAATACAATATGTATGGTATTTATAAGCATAAGCAGGAGGATTTGTGGGAGCAAGGTGAGAACTTGTCCTCCACTATTTTCTGAACTTATATCATTTGTAAGGTGATGTTTTGTATCTTAGCATGTTTTTGTTATAAAGCCCCCCTCCCTTCCTACCCACTTAAGACATTACCCCCACTTTCAGTGGCAAATCCCGCCTAAGTTTACAGGGACAGAAAGCTCACTTGTACCCAGGGTCAGATCTCTGGGGCCTAGCTGCCCTTACAAAAAAAAAAAAATATCTTTATCTTTATAGAGTTTCTATACACTTTCTTACAGAATTCCTATAGAATTCTGTTCTAAAGAATCTCTATACATAGTCTATAGGAATTCTATCAAAAATTCTATAGAATTTCTACAAAAAATCCTCAAAGAGATTCTATAAAATTTCTATATAATTTGTCTATAGTAATTCTTTATAGAAATTTTTAGACTATGTAGAATTTCCATTGAGTAATTCTAAAGAAAATGAATCAGTCCACTTTGAAC
>JAIGNY010000216.1:0-57500 GCA_020152595.1 Chiridota heheva
TCAAGTGCTTATTATGTATTTAGAATTCAAAAGAGCACTTTCTCAGAAAAAGGGCATTCTTAAGAGAAAAGTTTGAAAATGTAAAAAAATCTAATAGTAATATATTTACACTTTGTGTGATATTGTATTTCATACATGAACTAAGACACCGAGAGATAAAGAAGGGGATAGGGTGGGGAAGGCGGGATATTGAACAGGTTCATTTTAAAAGTTTGACAAAATTGACACATGTTCATAGTAAATATTGGAAGCCTATATAACAATTTTTCTTTTAGACTACATATGATTTTCAAAGTGACCATAGACCTATATCCATGCACAGAAAAATGAACAATAAAACATTATATTTCCACATTATGCATTTCCATGATATTGTGTTTTGTATATTGTGTGTTATAGCTCTCTTTGATATGAATTTTGACTTGTATAATATACCTTCTTACTATGCATTGTGATGTACTTTTTTGCCCTTCAAATGTCAATTTAGCGAGAACTTGCTGTGGGGCTTTGCCATTGGACCCCACCAGGAATCCTTAATTGGCCCCTGAACCCCATGCTGAAAAGCGAGTGCTGCGCGTTCACACCTTTGCACCTTAATGGAGAAATATTACAAATCATTATCCCACATTTTTAATGGATTTATACCACTGCTGCATGGCACAACTGCGGCATGGCGCGACTGCGGCATGGCGCGACTGCGGCATGGCGGGACTGCGGCATGGCGCGACTGCGCGCATGGCGCGACTGCGGCATGGCGGGACTGCGCATGGCGACTCTGCGGACCGCGGCATGGCGGGACTGCGGCATGGCGGGACTGCGCGATGGCATGGCGGGACTGCGGCATGGCGCGACTGCGGCATGGCGCGACTGCGGCATGGCGCGACTGCGGCATGGCGCGACTGCGGCATGGCGCGACTGCGGCATGGCGGGACTGCGGCATGGCGCGACTGCGGCATGGCGGGACTGCGGCATGGCGCGACTGCGGCATGGCGCGACTGCGGCATGGCGCGACTGGCGGCATGGCGCGACCGCGGCATGGCGCGACCGCGGCATGGCGCGACCGCGCATGCGCGACCGCGGCATGGCGACCGCGGCATGGCGCGGCGGCATGGCGCGACCGCGCATGGGCGACCGCGGCATGGCGCGACCGGGCGCATGGCGCGACCGCGGCATGGCGACCGCGGCATGGCGACTGCGGCATGGCGGCGGCATGGCGACCGCGCATGGCGCCGACCGCGCATGGCGCGACCGCGGCATGGCGCGACCGCGCATGGCGACCGCGGCATGGCGCCGACTGGCGGCATGGCGACCGCGCATGGGCGACCGCGCATGGCGACCGCGCCGATGGCGCCGACCTGGCGGCATGGCGACCGCGCATGGCGCGACCGGCGGCATGGCGCCGACCGGGCGCATGGCGACCGGCGCATGGCGACCGCGCATGGCGACCGCGCATTTGGCGCCGACGCGGCATGGCGACCGCGGCATTTAGCGGCGACCATTACGCCGACTGGCGCGCCGACCGCGGGCATGGCGCGACTGGCGGCATTAGCGCCGACTGGCGGCATGGCGACCGCGCATGGCGACCGCGCATGGCGCGACCGCGGCATGGATGGCGACTGCGCATGCGCGACCGCGGCATGCGCGACTGCGCATGGCGCGACCGCGGCATGCGCGACTGCGGCATGCGCGACTGGCATGGCGACTGCGCGCATGGCGCGACGCGCATGGCGCCGACTGCGGCGGCATGGCGCGACCGCGCATGGCGCCGACCGCGCATGGCGACCGCGCATGGCGCGACCGCGGCATGGCGCGACTGCGGCATGGCGCGACTGCGGCATGGCGCGACTGCGGCATGCATGGCGCGACTGCGGCATGCATGGCGCGACGGCGGCATGCATGGCGCGACTGCGGCATGCATGGCACGACTGCGGCATGCATGGCACAACTGCAGCATGGTACAACTGGGTAAGAGCACGGTATAATTGGTGTAAAATTGATACAAGTACTGGTAAAAATGCAGTAACAATATGGTAAAAGTGTGTTGAAATTGGTAAATATTCCATGGTTTACCATGTCATATGGACAAAATAACATGGTATGCCATGGTAATCTACCATACTTTTACTGTAAATTTAATTTACCATAGTAAATTGGGGTAAAACTATGGTATTTTACCATGGTAAAAATATGGTAGTTAAGTTACCATGTTAAAATTGGCACTTTCTTTGCTGGGTGCAGGTGAATGCAAGATGGTAGGTGAAAGGGGGCATGGGTTATTGGTGGGTAGCTTGATAAGTGTATGGAGAGGTGGGTATGGTTAATGACTAGGGTAAGGACTGCCAGAGGGGTCGATGATGGGGTTTGGTGAGGGGAGATGGAGGAATTGAACTGAGTGAAGCTGAGGGGTATACTGTAAATAAGTGATTTGTACCATTCTTTTTGACAAGTTAATTTTCTTTTCTTTTCAATACTTTTTAGGTTGATTATGATATGATTGAAAGCTCAGTGTTCAGACTTGTAGAAAGAGAACTGGAAATAAAGTTTGAAGGCAAAGTTGCAAATCCAAACAGTATTTTTGCACCACCGACAAAAGGAGGTTAGTCATATAACAGCTCATTCTCTCTCTACCATATCAACGAAATCTTGTTTTTGATCACTTAAGTAGCATGAAAGGCAATTAAGGTTTACAGCTTTAACAAGTGTAATAGCCTATCGAGAGTTGATTTCAAGTTCAGACATGAATCTGGAACTTTCTAGGTAAACCATGGCACAACAGTTATGAATAACAACTGAAATTTTGGCCTGGAAACAGGGTTGGAAAAATACTAAAAAGTCACTCGCCAATCATTTATACAATTTAGTGAGGCTCAATTGAGTGTGGCGACTACCACAGTATATTATAATATTTCTACTCGCCACAATATTATTTTGCAGGCGAGTGGTTTTTTCCAACCCTGCCTGGTAACGATTCAATTAGATTGGATGAAATTGAAGTTGATAGAATGGATGCAGTCTTGTTATGTAATGCTGATCAACAATTGATTTTGTGTTAGGAAATTTTTTCAAAAATGAATTCATAATTCCATATACAATATGTTTTAATGTAAACTTTAATATTAAATGTTATTTTACCTTCAAATAAGGTTTTTTCAGCTTCATATGTAATTAATAGTTTTTTGTAAAACTGGTTCAGTTTTATGAGAATTGGTGATGCAATTACAGAAAATTCGGATATCGCAATAATCAACATATTGTAACAGCTCAATATAAGATTTATGAACAATTAACCCATCTGAGTTTAGATGATTGACCGCTTTTTCAACCAATCACCGCATGGATTTGCCTAGCAACAATCTGCATAACTAAGTGGGGCAAACATCCTATGCAGTACTGGTACAGTACAGCCAGCTAGCGGCATGTGCTAATGTAGTCAATCAAATTAACTGAACAAAATGAATTTCTTCTAAGCACACAGACTGAGTGACGGTAAACTGGTGAACAAAAATTGCATTTACGGGCCCGCTGCAGGCGTTTGTAAATCTGATTGCTGTTACCCAGAACAGTTAGCAAACGGAACTTTGTTTATCGCGTTTGCTAAAAACTCTAAAGATCCGGAGAAGTGCCATAAATAGATCAAAGCTTGTGGCAGGCCTCGCGAACATCTAAATGTCAATGCATTGGTAATGCATGATTGCGGATTTGAGGTTTGTTTGCCCCACCTAGTTCAGCATTGCTATGGTGGGTGTAGCCTATTTTGTAACTTGGAAAGGTTAATTGTATAATGATAAGATTTGAAACATGTCTTCAAAATTTGAAATTTGCTAAATATATTGCACTTTTCAATTCTAGAATAGCAGTGTCTTATACAGTCAGGATGTGTTATTGTTATGTACGGTTAAAGATGATGCAACTTTGAAAATAATTACATTTTGATTTCTGAAATATACTGTTGAATTTGTGATTTTTATTTCTGAATTATTTCTTTTCCTTCTATCAATCTTTGCTACATGCAGAATTGCATCAAACAGACCTGACTGATGTGAGTGCAATGCAAACAGCTAATATTGAGGAAAGAATTTTGAAATATTTTGAAAAGTGTAGCAAGGTAGGTGTATTTTAACATTGATGGACACCCGTAGAACATTCTAACGAAGAAATATTTCCTTCACAGAAGCTTTAATTTCTTGTCCATGCCGAAAAGTTTTTCTATACAGCTTTCCGTACCCGACACTGGACTTTTTATATAAAAAATCCGGTATAATGATACCCCAACCCAACTTCCGGTATTACCAGCTTGTTTACACTCATAACAAAGAACCTCTCTGTTATCATTAAGAACTGTCTGTAACTTCCAGTGATGAAGACCATACACAGTCACAGTGTTTTGTGGCCACATATTGAAAGTGCACCAAAGCAGAAGTGAGAACAATCAACAGAGGATTGGATTGCCTGCTAAAAGTGCACCCATGCACAAGTTGAATGAGTGAGGATGATGAGCAGGGGATTGGGTTGCATACTGGTCAGGCAAGCTGGTGGCTTGTGCAGTGTAGTGTGAAATTGACAAACTGGATGCTTCAGGCAATATGACCAATTCTCATATAGAGAGGAATTTCTTCATGCTTTCTCCTGCACACTCACTTTCCCAGAAGAGTGTTCATGCATTGAGGACTCATTTTTAGAAAGGTATCAAAGGCAAGTGCTGAATAAACAAGTTAACATCTTCGATTCCACCTTTGAAAAAGATTAAAATACAAATTTGAAAAGGATTTGAAAATGAAGCAAAATGACAGAAATCAAGACTAGTTGTGACATCACAGCCTCAGATTCCTCAAAGTCTGTATGTATTCTATTATATTTTGTCCTGCGATTTTGTGGCTCAGCTAGTAAAACAGAATCTAGTAAGGGTAATTATAATTTACCATCTGAAGAAAGGTGGAAGAAAAATAATTCAAATTATAAAAATGTAATTAAATTGTTGTTAAAATAGATTAAGAACTGTTTAGAATGTGAGGATGAGGGTACCAACCATCCATAGTAGACTTACTACACCAGTTGTTTCTATACCAATGAGACTTCTGAAAGCTTCAAACTCGAATATCTCTGTAATGGAATAAGATAGTTACTTCACCATTTTGTTTCTTTTAAGGTCCTCTTTCATATTAGATAAACTTGCTTGACCACTGAACTAATCCTTAAAAGAATGTTTGTTTGTTTGTCTGTTTGATGAGGGCTTAACAGCACCATGACAGCAAGGGTCAAATTGTGCCTGAGAGGTTAGATCATTGCAGAGGTAGGAAGGAAAGAAAACAGAGGGAGATTGAGAGAGGAGGTGCATGGGTGAAAAAAACAAAGTAGAAAGAGGGGGGTGGGAGAGGAGAACTAAATATGGTTGTAGAGGGAAGCATGATGAAGGGAGGAGATAATTTTATCCGGCGGGTTTTTCTGGAAGAGCTCGGCTATTGAGTTGTGGGGAGCGAGGGAAGCTCTGGGAAGGTTGTACAGGGGGCAAGCAAGGACAACGTGATGGACTGTGAGGGTGCAATGGCAATTGTTGCAGAGGAGTGGGGGAGCCAATAAGGAGGTGGGACTGAGTGAGGTGGGTGTGACCTATTTTAAAACCAGTAATATGAACGTTGTCGATATGGTAGAGGTTGTGGATGGTGGGTTTGATCGGAATGGTGGGCTGGATGATGTGGAGTTTGTTATCAATTTGGGAGTCCCATGAGGTTTGCCAGTGGTCATGAACAAGGGAAGCGATAAGCGGTTGTCAAAAAGGGTTTGGGGAAATGGGGTAGAGGGAGGTTGAGGGCACGCTTAGCGGCTGCATCAGCTCTGTCATTGCCAGGGATGCCAACATGGCTGGGTATCCAGAAGAAAAGAATACTTTTCCTGCAGAGAGAATGATAGCTTCAAAGTTCCATATCTCCTAAGAACAAGATATTTTCTTGGTATTATTCTTTCATTGTTGAGTAAATGGTGGAAATGTTTACTATTAATTTTTTTGAATATTTGAATTTTTTCAGGAAAAAAAGCTAAAACTGTTTCAAGTGAACGAACTGAATGATAGTGTGAGAAGTTGTGCACATCAAGGTAACAAAAAAGGCATTACAACTTTTGTTGACGAAGTAATTGAAGCAGAAATAAAAGAGGTAGAGGAGGGAACCTCTCACCAAAGTAAGGTAAGATGCATGTTCTTTAGTCAGTATGGCAGATTCTCAGGATACAGACATGAGACATTGTATATATCTGCTATATTGGATTCTCATATATGTGATCAAAGTAGGTTTGATTATTTCTGTTCATTAATCATCCACCCAGGTGGGAAGCTTTCAAAAAGCGTTGAGCATAACCTCTTAGAGGGCATTTCCCATGTCATATGCACCCCTGTCTGTAGATTGTAAAAGAGGAATTTCATTTTTAGAAAGGGGCACTTTTCCAATGGGAGCACATTCCCCTGTTCATGGGACTGACAAAAGTTGCCAGTTTCATACTATGGGTCAGTAATTAAGGGGATTTTCATTTTGAAAGGAGCACTTTTGTAGTATATTTAAAGTTTGTGCGCATTCTACCAGTTCTTGCACCTTTGACAGTAATTGAAGGGGACTTTATTTTTAAGAGGGGTACTTTTGTCATTTTGCAGAAACATGGGGGTGGGGCACTCTGTCTAATAGTTGTTCAACCCTTGATGTCTATAGACTAGACATGAAAATTTTAATGATCAGAATTAGATTTTGAAGATGCATGATTTCATAAAATTCACCAGAATATTCAAGACAAATATTTATAGGTTGAAATTAAATGTCAATATGTAAGCGGTTCTTGGTTTCCTTTTTATTGAAAATAATTGGCTACTTGACAAATATTAGGTATTCTCTTTGGTTAGTCAACTCAGCTCTTAGGAAGCTTATCATGGGTGTCACTTGACCACATAACATAACATAACAAGATTATGGGCTAAGAAGGGTGAGTCGCTCCATAAAAAGCCCAAACGACACCACTAACAACACAAAAAAAGAAGAAAATCAAAGCTGCCTAGAGCTAGTAAAGAACTTATCAATATTGACTTTGAAATTGTGAACAGAATTGGAGCTAACTACCCACTCAGGCAAACCATTTCACTTATTCAGCGTAACTCTAACTCTAAGCTAAAATGCTGAATATCTATTCGTGAGAACTCTTTGGTCAACTTCAAACTGTTACCACATGTCACAAGAGAATTAGCTGAAACATGCAAGAAATTACAGAAAGTCAAAGCATCACTACCAGATAGAAATTTGAAAACCTGAATCATATCAGCACATACTCTTCTCAACTCAGGCGTGGTCAAACCAAGAATCCACAACTTAGATTCATAAGAGAGATTCTTTACTTTGGGAATAAGTCTAGTGGCTCTTCACTGAAACTGCTCCAAAATGAACTTATCCTTCTCATAAAAGGGACTCCAAGCCTGAATAGCATACTCAAGGTGAGGCCTGACTAATTGCTTATACAAATTAAGAACAACCTCTCTTAATAGAAAACAAAAACTTCCTTCTAATTAAACAAAGCATCCTATTTGCCCTTGCAGCTGCTAAAACACACTGTTTAGAAGGCTTCAGATTGCTAGTAATGACAACACCTAGATCCCTTTCCTGATCAACACAACCAAGATTTGAACCATCCATACAAAACCCAAATTGCTCTGACCAAAATGAATAACTTTGCATTTACCAACATTGAATGACATTTGCTACGTTTGGGACCAAGAAACTAAACTTATCCAGATCATTTTGCAACTGTGAAGAATCCCTAGCATCATCAACAATCCTGTACAGCTTAGGGTCAGCAAATTTACAAATCCTGGAGCCAAGGGAAACATCAAAATCATTGATGGAGATTAAGAAAAGAAGCGGACCCAATACAGAACCCTGCGGAACACCACTTGTAACCTTCTTCCATAGACATACTTCACCATTAAGAACATTTCGTTGTGACCTGTCAATTAACCAAGAATTTATCCAACTGGCACACTTTCCCTCCACACCCTGCGCTCTTGTTTTTATCATAAGCCTGCCTAACGGAACCTTATGAAATGCTTTTTGGAACCACATTATGACCAGAATCAACTTGTTCAGTAACATCATCAAGAAACTCTAATAAATTGAAAACAAAAGACCTCTTAGGTAAGAATCCATGCTAGGACAAATTCAACAAACCATTGACCAGTAAATGATCTAGTACAACATCCTTAACAATGGACTCCAGCTGCAAGTTTGGTGCAACAATAACGGTTTTAAATTCTCCAAAGACAAGACAGTCTGCATGCACTTCTGCCATTTCAACAACCTCCATCCCATCCCGAACCTCGTGCTCAATGGCAATCGCATCCCCAAAGTTAAACACACAAGCAACACATCACCAACCTGAAATAGAAATGCAACAGCTCCCTCAACATTCTCCGCCTCCTCTCCAACACCACTTGGCATGCGAACCGCTATGCACTCCTCAAAATCTTTAGGCTCACCATTCGTGTCAAGCTTGACTACCGCAATATTTTCTACTGTGTCGCTCACATCTCATACCTCAACCACATCAATATCATCCAAAATGAAGCCCTCAGGCTTTGTCTGGGTGCCTACAGGACCTCCCCAATCACCAGCCTTCATGTTGAAGCCAACGAACCCCCCTTTCTACTTAGGTGTAGAAAGCTTAGCCAGACACACTATTAAGGACAGTAAAACCAACACTTGGAACAACTTTATCTCTTCTCTCACCACCAACACCCCCACTAAGAAGATTTGGAGAATGGTTAACAGCTTCCACGGCAGAGTAGGCAAATCTTCCATCTCCCATCTCTCTTGGAATGGAGACCTTCTCACCGCAAAAAAGGACATCGTTGACCACCTCGCCGCCTCTTTCAGCAACATCTCGTCCTCGACCAACTACTCCAATGCTTTCAAAATAAAAAAAGCTTGCGATGAAGCCCGGAGAATCACTTTTCCCTCCGACAACTCCGAAAGCTACAACACCCCTCTCACCCTTTCGATTTAAACCAAGCCATCAACGATGCTAGCTGCACCTCCAAGGGCCCAGATAATATCCCCTATCAGTTTCTGAAACACCTCCCCATCAAGGCCACCACTACCCTACACACCATCTTCAACCACATTTGGTCCTCACACTCCTTTCCCCCTATCTGGAGGACAGCTATTGTCATCCCCGTCCTTAAACCGGGGAAGGATGGTACCGACTCACCAGCTACCGACCCATCGCCCTTACTTGCTGTCTCTGTAAAATTATGGAAAAGATCATTAATCAGAGACTAAACTGGTTCCTCGAGACCAACAGAATCCTCTTTCCTCACCAAAGCGGCTTCCGAAAACGTCGCAATACCCTAGACCAGTTAATTACGCTCAACACTGCTATCCGGGAATCCTTTGCAAAAAAGGAACACCTCATTGCCATATTTTTGACCTCGAGAAAGCTTTCGACACTACTTGGAAATACGGCATTACCCGAAAACTTCACACCATCGGCCTCAGAGGCCACCTCCCCATCTTTATTCAAAACTTTCTCTCACCCAGGCAGTTCCAAGTTCGTATTGGCCACACCCTCTCCAACCCATACCCCCAAGAAGAGGGCGTCCCCCAAGGCAGCACCCTCTCCCCCACTCTCTTCAACCTGAGCATTAATGACATCGCGAATAACCTTGGCCCCAGCATCAAACGTACCCTCTACGTGGATGACTTCACTATCTTTTACTCCTCCCCTAGCTTTCCTATTGTTGAAAATAGGCTCCAAACCAGCCTCAACCAGCTGCAAGTCTGGAGCAACAATAACGGTTTTAAATTCTCCAAAGACAAGACAGTCTGCATGCACTTTTGTCATTTCAACAACCTCCACCCCAACCCGAACTTTGTGCTCAATGGGAATCGCATCCCTAAAGTTGAAAACACAAAGTTCCTTGGTCTAACTCTAGACCCCAAGCTCACCTACAAGCCACACATCACCAACCTGAAACTAAAATGCAATAGCTCCCTCAACATCCTCCGACTGCTCTCCAACACCACTTAAGGAGCGAACCGCTATGCTCTCCTCAAAATTTTCAGGCTCACCATTCGTGCCAAGCTTGACTATGGCAATATTGTCTGCTGTGTCGCTCACAACTCATACCTCAACCACATTAACACCATCCAAAATGAGGCCCTCAGGCTTTGTCTAGAAGCCTACAGGACCTCCTCAATCACTAGCCTTTATGTTGAAGCCAACGAACCCCCCTTTCTACTTAGATGTAAAAAGCTTAGCCTCTCCTATGCTTTTAGAGTCCTCACCAACACCCAGAACCCTGTTTACAACCTCATTAGGTACCCCAATTTCTCCTCCCTCTTTGATAGGACTAAAACCCTATCGCCTCCCTTCAGCTTACGCATTAAATCAGACCTCTTTCAACTTGGCATCAACCCCGCCACTCTCTGCACCTACTCCTGGCCCACTTTTCCTCCTTGGGCCACCCCCCTCCCTTCTGTCCACCTAGACCTCCCCACTTATAACAAAACTCAAACTCACCCTAACCTCTTCATCAATCTCCACAACCAAATCAAAGACCAACTCTCAAATTACACCTCCATCTATACTGATGGCTCCAAGGAAGGCAACAAGACAGCTGCTGCTGCCATCATCCAAGACATAACCCTCAGTAGCAGACTTCCTGACTACTCATCCATTTTTTCAGCGGAGGCTAAGGCCATTCTCCTCTTAGTCACTTTGCTATTTTCTCTGACTCAAAGGCTGTTCTTACTTCATTACTCAATCTTAAATGGGATAACCTCACCTGCCACCTCCTCCTCCGGAAACTCTTTTCTCCCACCCTCTGCAGGAAAAGTGTTCTTTTCTTCTGGATACCCAGCCATGTTGGCATCCCTGGCAATGACAGGGCTGATACAGCCGCTAAGCTTGCCCTTAACCTCCTTCCTTCCCCTTTTCCCAAAACCCTCTCTGACATCAAACCGCTTATCGCTTCTCTTGTTCGTGATCGCTGGCAAACCTTATGGAACTTCCAAATTGATAACAAACTCCATGTCATCCAGCCCACAATCCCGATCAAATCCACCATCAACAACCTTTCTCGTATTGACAACGTTCATATTACCCGTCTTAGAATTAGTCACACCCACCTCACTCACTCCCACCTCCTTATTGGTTCCCCCCAACCCCTCTGTAACAATTGCCACTGCATCCTCACAATCCAACACGTTCTCCTTGCTTGCCCCCTGTAAAACCTTCCCAGAGCTTCCCTCGCTCCCCACAACTCAATTGCTGAGTTCTTCCAGAAAAATCCTCCAGATAAAATAATCTCCTTCCTTCAGCCTGCATCCCTCTACAACCATATTTAATTCTCCTCTTCCACCACCTCTCTACTTTGTTTTTGTTTTTACCCATGCACCTCCTCTCTCAATCACAGCTTTCTGGCTTTTGTTCTTGAATTTCTCTCATTCTCCCCCTGGTCTCTTTCCTTACTACCTCTAAAATGATCTGACCTCTCAGGCACAATTTGACCTTCGTTGTCGTGGTGCCGTTAAGACCTCATCAAACAAACAAACAAACTTATGCTTTTAGAGTCCTCACCAACACCCAGAACCATGTTTACAACCTCATTAGATACCTCAATTTCTCCACCATCTTTGCTAGGACTAAAACCCTATCCCCTCCCTTTAGCTTATGCATTAAATCAGACCTCCTTCATCTCGGCATCAACCCCACCACTCTTGGCACTGTCTCCTGGCCAACTTTTCCTACTTTGGCCACCCCCCTCCCTTCTATCCACCTGGGCCTCTCCACTCATCACAAAACCCAAACCCACTCTAACCTCTTCATCAATCTCCACAACC
Source organism: Chiridota heheva (assembly GCA_020152595.1). Taxonomy (NCBI): domain Eukaryota; kingdom Metazoa; phylum Echinodermata; class Holothuroidea; order Apodida; family Chiridotidae; genus Chiridota; species Chiridota heheva. The sequence continues at coordinate 11,868 of JAIGNY010000216.1, forward strand.
AAATCAAAGACCAACTCTCAAACTACAACTCCATCTATACTGATGGCTCCAAGGAAGGCGACAAGACAGCTGCTGCTGCTGCTGTCATCCAAGATATCACCCTCAGTAGCAGACTTCCCAACTACTCGTCTATCTGTTCAGCCGAGGCAAAGGCCATTCTCCTCACCCTCAACTTTATTGAGTACTCTCCGCTCAGCCACTTTGCCATCTTCTCCGACTCCAAAGCTGTTCTTACTTCTTTGCTCAATCTTAAATGGGATAACTTCACATTCCACCTCCTCCGGAGGAAACTCTTTTCGCCCACCCTCTGCAGGAAAAGTATTCTTTTCTTCTGGATACCCAGCCATGTTGGCATCCCTGACAATGACAGAGCTGATGCAGGCACTAAGCTTGCCCTTAACCTCCCCCTACCCCATTTCCCCAAACCCTTTTTGACATCAAACCGCTTATCGCTTCCCTTGTTCATGACCACTGGCAAACCTCATTGATAACAAACTCCACATCATCCAGCCCACCATTCCGATCAAACCCACCATCCACAACCTCTACCATATCGACAACATTTATATTACTGGTCTTAGAATAGGTCACACCCACCTCACTCACTTCCACCTCCTTAGTAGCTCCCCCAACCCCTCTGCAACAATTGCCATTGCACCCTCACAGTCCATCACATTCTCCTTGCTTGCCCCCTGTACAACCTTCCCTCGCTTCCCACAACTCAATAGCCGAGTTCTTCCAGAAAAACCCTCCGGATAAAATTATCTCCTTCCTGCATCATGCTTCCCTCTACAACCATATACCATATTTAGTCCTCCTCTCCCACCCCCCTCTTTACTTTTTTTCTTCACCCATGCACCTCCTCTCTTGATCCCAGCTTTCTGACTCTTTGTTCTTGTATTTCTCAGATTTTTTCCGTTTTCTTTCCTTCCTACCTCTTAAATGATCTAACCTCTCAGGCACAATTTGACCCTCGTTGTCGTGGTGCTGTTAAGCCCTCATCAAACAAACAAACCATGACCTTGCACACAACACTAGTAAGACTCACTGGCCAATGTAGTTACATGGCAAAGTGTGGTCACCTTTTTAAAATTAGGAGTAACATTAGCAATTCTCCAATCACTAGGAACAACACCAACATTAAAGCACTTTGAAAAGATAATACTCAGGGGAATAGAGAGAACACCAAAACACTCACGTTAGACAGCAGGATGTATACCATCTGGACTAGGTGCTTTATTTGAATTCAAACCCTTTAACTTCTTAGACACAATATCAACTGAAAAAATCAACATCCTTAATGGATACTGGGGAGTGCACGTTAAGATAATTCACAACATCATCAGCAAGGGATTCCTTAGTAAAAACAGACACAAAGTAGTCATTCAAAGCCTCAGCCATATCCTTACCACTGTTGATAGTAACACTATTATTACACTGAAGGGAACCAACAACCTCCTTGTTTTTTTTGCTTTGAGCGAACATAAGAATGAAACGACTTAGGATTATTCTTAACCTCTTTCCACAAACATTTTTCAAAAAGCACTTTAGTATCTCTTATCAAACCCTTTGTGAACTTTTCATGATGATCCTTATACCTAGCACGCTCTGCAGGACACCCACTGTTTTTATAACAACGCCACAAAGTTTTTTGGAACAGCCCGCAAAACCCCCCCGAGACATCCACACTGGCTGATTACACCTACATGTACCCTTCAAAACTTTAGTTTTGATTTAGAAGGATCTAAGTCACAGAGCAAAGAAGTCAAATTGAATGACAAATTATCCTGAAGTGCAGCAAAGTCAGCATTCTTAAAATCTAAAACCAGTTTATTAGCTAAAGAAATCTTTGTGAAACAATACAGATCAAAACTAACGAGGTCATGATCACGACACCCTACCTTACCACTACTTAACACATTTCTAACCATACTTTCTTCACTATTGAAATTAAATCAACGACAATTACTACTACGCGTGGAAAACAACACATGCTGGGTGAAAAAGCAGTCAGATACAACTTCCAGAAAATATTTACCATGTGGACCACTTGTACAAAGATTCCAATTATTGTCTGGAAAATTAAGGTACCCAAAAACAATAACCCTTCTAGAAGCAACTTTCTTAAAGCAGTCAAGCAATTTCTGATTGTTCCCAGGACTAGAATTTGGTGATCTATGCACAACACCAACAACCACTGAACTACCAACATCCCCATCAACAATAAGCTCACACCATAGGCAATTCGAAAAACCGAAAGAAAACTTGAGTCCTATCTATGCAATTAAAACTGTCATTTACAAACAATAGAACACCACCTCCTGTACCATTGAGAGTATCTAATCTGTGTTGTCTGAAAACTGTGTTACCTGGAATATGTATTTCTGAATCACTAATTTCACTATAAATTCAACTCAGTAATATCATTTATATCAGGTTTACTAATTGAATCTTTAGCCAGAAGCTCATCATTCAAAATGCTATGAAGATTTGAAATATAACCTTAAATCTACCACTAGAAAAACAATCCCTTTCCCCAGAAATAAGCCTGACAGGTGGGTTTGAACTCTCACCCCCATGACCAGTTTAAATGACTCAGATCCTTAATTGCCCTATTGACACCCCTACATCTGTAGCAAGAACACGAACACCTTTCCTAGTTAAATGCAAACCATCTCTCATGAACCAATCAACCCGAGATTCAAACTTATTCCAGAAATTTACAAAACCGAACTCAAACAGACAACAAATAATCTCTAGCCAAGTATTGATCAACATCATCTTATCTGTCATAATGGAACTATCTCTATGTGGCAACAGACCAACAACTAGAACCTTACAACCTGTGTCCTTCAACTTTAATAACAAATCCATGAAACTACGCCTAACAGAATCAACATTTCTCCTTGAAATATCATTTGTATCTATTACATAAAGTCTCAACACGAGAACTCACGTCATTAACTCTAGCCCCTGGAACACACACCACCCTAATCCTGCTACTATGATCTACTCCACAATGTGTCAACAGACTTAACAAGTGAATCCTGAACCAGACGAATAAAAAACCTCACTACCAATGGAACCTGTATAATCATCAACTACAGACAATCCAACATGAGGCCTGTCAACAGAATCTGATCCAAGACTATCTACCTGAACAGAAACTAACTATTAACTCACCCAAGGAACTATCAACATCACATGTCCTGACTACCCACATCTAAACCACAAAACTCAGTCTGCACACTGGTATCAACCTTTTCAATGATACAACTACAACCAGAAAGTCTCAACTCCAAAGCCTTCCAAAACTATCAAGTGATGCTTCCTCAAAACTACGTCACACCGGACTCCTCAAAATTGACCTACATAACACAGCTATCACAACAAATAGTACTCTCTATGACCATACAATTAAGATAAGAAGAAAACCAAAAGCAATAACCCAAAAAAGAAACAATAGATCCAACAATAGCTAAAGAAATACCTGACATATACATGACTATAAACCATAAACCCACAGGTTTCTACTGTTTCATGGCCTTTCTAGCTAGAAGTGTCAAGAATACCTCCTTGGTAGTACTTCCAAGGATTTGTTTCACTTACATCTGGATCATAATCTCCCCCCCTCCCTCTCAGACTTGGAATTGATTATAAAATTCCCCAGTTCTGATTAAAGTTGTTGAAAACCTTCCCACGAAAAATCGCGACAGAAATAATATTCAGTGTAGTAAATATATATTTAAATTGCAAGCCTTTCATGTACTTTTCATCTCACAATTACATGGGGGATCACATATTTACCACATATATTTGTTAACTCAAGAAATCTATTAAAAAAAAACATAATATTTCTTACCCCAAATTCCACATAGGATTTGTTCCGCCTGCTCGCGTGCCCCCTTCCCCCTTGATGAAGTAAAAAAAACATTCTCATGTGTTCATATTTGAGCATGAAGCAACATCTTTCCTTAGGAGAAATGCTTCATCAATCATTCACAATTAATGCACACATCACTTCAGGAATATGATACACAGATATTTTTTATCACTATCACCAGTTTGCAAACAAATTTCTCCCACTAAGACACCTAACACGGATGAGTAATTTCAATCACAAAAGTGCCCTGATTACTCAGCACTGGCTTTCTGTAATCTTTTACACACAAATAGCCTTGAGCTACTTAGCTGTGGTGTGCATAGTGGCAGATAAACAATCATTGTTTGGAGAGGATACACAAAACACTAAACAGGGAGTTTGGTTGGTAATTGTCATACCTGAGTTTCCAGGTTTAACTCGGGTGTCGGGTGCGGATAGGCTCAAAAGAGAAACTTTTTGGCATGAGTGCGAGCTTGCAATGAGACCCACTGTAGGCAATCTGATCGCAGGTCATGATGAAACATTTAGAAACCATTATTAACATTTTACAGGGCCCACACAGTATATTGTGTAACTGACTTGTTCGCAATTCATTGATTTGCGTTCAAACTTTTTTTTTTATATAGATTTTCATCAGTAGATCTGATTGCTAGCTTCTCTGGATCATGATCCTACACTCAAGATCAAGTGTATGCAATCAGATATATCCTGTGATTATTCTCACCATAACAAATTAGCAGATCTGATCACCTGTTGTGGATCTGATTACAATCTCACACTCAAGTGAGAACACGCTCCAAGGGCTTAAATTGTTAATAAGCAATCTTTTGTTCTTGCATTGTAAGTTATAAACTTAAATCCTGTCAAGCCTGGAAGGCTTATAGAACCCTTGCTTATACCTGGTTTCCATGGTGCTAAGTGGATGGGATTAGTTGACTCCCCTGGACGGGACACCAGTCAAATCACAGGTTAACTCCCCAGCCGAAACTGGTACTCAATTCACAGCTGAGTTAAACTGGAGCTTTTGGAATAAAGTGTCTTGCTCAAGGACACAGCACAGTGCCCTAGTTAAGATTCGATCTCATCTGCTCATGAATTTTACCTTTTGAGTACAAAAGCGATGTCCTAACCACTGGGCTATTGCACGTACTCCTCAGTCTTATACAGGTATAGCAAATTGATTAGTTCTGGGATGTGTTTGACTGGAGGGTAATGAATTATTGATTAAAAAAAAAAGTTTGAAAATCAAGAGTAAAGCTCTGAATTAAATCCTTGAAATTCTCTGTAAGTGACATGGACTTTTTTGCATATCAAAACCATAGTTTGCTTAAAGAAATATTCCCATGAATTTTTATTTTTAAATAATTGATAGACAACTACTAAAGAAACAAACTGGTGCTAAAATCATGTTGTTTAATGAGGGCTAAACGGCACCACAATAGCGAGGGATAACATACACTTTATAAGAATGTGCTTTGCTCATCTGCTAATGAACTTTACACTCATAAGTAAAAGAAAAACATTTTTTTGTTTTTTAAAAATTGTCTTGGATCTGCCTTTAAACGTCACATTGTACACTGCGGAGTCTTACTGCCAAAATCGTTAAAATGTAATAACTCCAAACGGTATAAGATATCAACATGGTTTTTACACCAATTTTTTTTTTCTGTAATAGTCTTTACTATCTTACGATTAATTTTTTTTCCGTAGTAGTCTTTACTATCTTACGGTTATTCAATCATATATATTTATCACAGGTTAAAACTTGATAAATGAATCGGATCAAATCAATTTCTTTTTCAGAGCTCGGAGGAAGTATTTGAGCTGGACAGTACTGATGATGAAGCGATGGATGATTGTTACGAGGTGGACAGTGATTCTGTAATAGTCTTTACTATCTTACGATTAATTTTTTTTCCGTAGTAGTCTTTACTATCTTACGGTTATTCAATCATATATATTTATCACAGGTTAAAACTTGATAAATGAATCGGATCAAATCAATTTCTTTTTCAGAGCTCGGAGGAAGTATTTGAGCTGGACAGTACTGATGATGAAGCGATGGATGATTGTTACGAGGTGGACAGTGATTCAAATGAGATGATAGTGTGAAACTTTTAAACAGCATGCTTGAATAATTTGCAACGTAATTGTTGTTATGCTTCAAAAAAATTATCAATGTAGAAGTCGACATCAGTGTAGAAGTCGGCATCAGTGTAGAAGTCGGCATCAGTGTAGAAGTCGGCATCAGTGTAGAAGTCTGCATCAGTGTAGAAGCACGATTGCCTAAAGTAGTAAAACTCCACTCTTATATTCAATTTTGTAATTGTTTCTTCGGAATTGATCAATGTTAAAATAGATGAAGGCAATTAAGGGGAGGAATTTAGCCAAGAAAGTGAAACAGAATCCTCTTTCCACTTAAATATTTCTCCAATCACTTAGAAGTATATCTGCAAGTGGCTAAATATTCTTAAATCTATATAATAAAAAAAACATGAAAATGTATCAAATTTGATTATAAACAAAGCTCGGAATCATATCCAGAGAGGGTTTTCCGAGCAAACGAACCCCCTATTGTTGAGAAAATGTCCTTTTGAAATCTAAAATATAATAAGCACCCGGAATTTCAGTTTTTTGCCCCTTTTTATGTAAAACAAAGCCCCCTTCAATGAACGAACCCCCTTTTGTTGAGCAAGTGAGAGTTTGGAATATAACAAAATAATAAACACATGGACTTTCAAAGTTTGTTGCCCTTTTATACAAAAAACGAATCCCCCTTTTAAAATCCTGGCTACGGGCCTGAAGCTGGACAACTTATTGATTTTTTGTTGGAATTTGTAATATTTATGGTTACTAAGATTTCAGTAAAATAAGTACAAATATCAATTGCCTCTACACATCCAGAGACAATAGCAAGACTAGTTTACCATTAAATGATGGAAGTCTGAAATGAGATGTTCCTGAGTATACCTTTTACATTTTCAAATTTTATGATACATCACAGGAAATATATTTGTATATTTCTCAAAATAATCTAATATTTTGTCTTGTGTTCAATCAAGCTAATTTCTGGAAAACTAATTTAAATGTCACATGGCTGAAACTTTATTTGTCCATAATGGACCAATAGTATACTGGGGGAATCTTATGAACCCATCAAATACTGAGGGATTCTTGTCAAACTCATGCGATCAAATGCTAATCATACATGTGTAACAAAGGGAAAATCCCCCCAGCAGTCGATTGGTTGGGTAACAAAGGGAAAATCCGCCAGCAGTCGATTGGTTGGTAACAAAGGGAAAATCCCTCAGCAGTCGATTGGTTGGTAACAAAGGGGGAAAACCCCAGCAGTCGATTGGTTAGGTAACAAAGAGAAAATCCCCCAGCAATCAATTGGTTGGGTAACAAAGAGAAAATCCCCCAGCAGTCGATTGGTTGGGTAACAGGGAAAAAAATCCAGCAGTCGATTGGTTGGGTAACAAAAGGAAAATTTCACCAGCAGTCGATTGGTTGGGTTACAAAGGGAAAATCCCCCCAGCAGTCGATTGGCTGGGTAACAAAGGGAAAATCCCCCCAGTGCTCGATTGGTTGGGTAACAAAGGGAAAATCCCCAGGAGTTGATTGGTTGGGTAACAAAAGGAAAATCCCACCAGCACTTGATTAGCCAAAGTACTGAAGAATTACTGTTTGGCTAAACTTGGTTGGAAAAGGTCTATGAAGAAAGTCAACATTTTGCACTGTCAAGGATTGTTAACTTTAACTTAATTGTATAACAACTTAGAAGTGCATTACAAATAAGCCTTTTTAAGTCACTATACACTACAGATGCAGATCCATGAAAATAAAAGGGGGTAGGTGTGCCCAAGGAGAGTCTTTCAACTTGGTGGATACCTACAATTAAAGTGTGGGGCCTCAGCAAAAGAAAAATGGAGATTAAACCTATATACAGAACAGAGACAAGTCTTATGTTTATCTGTTTTGTTGAATTTGAACAAAAACAGAAACACTGATGGGGGAAGAGGGGGTACCGTACTTTGACCAGGGACCTGCTTTGACATCTTAAAGAATTGCATTTGTTATAGTGGCATATTTTAGTTGACATTAAATTTGCCTGTTACAACATAATTTGGATTTTGAGAATTAATATTTTGAGAGTTAATATTTTGAGAAATTAGAGCCAGATAAGGGTAGAACCATTTTCTGTCAGTTAGAAGAGGGGCATATAGGTAAGTTTAAGGGTGAACCTCTATTGTAGACATAGCCAAATTAGCAAGCTGTTCACCATTTTCTTGAGATTTTAGTACTTAAGTTTACAGTTAAACGAGTCCCAGAATGAGGCACTTGGGCAGATTCTTTGTATACCCTCGTGTTATATCTTTTCATTTGTTTTTTCGTTAATTACCACACCTCTTGCTGGCTACGGACCTGCACTTACATTATGTAGTAATAAGAAAAATTAATTACTTCATGAGGGGCACAATGATGACCAGAAGTAAACATATTACATTTTTATTCCAATGATGACCAGAAGTAAACATTACATTTTTATTCCTCTCAAATTTTTGAGAGGTATAAATATTATCAATATGTAGTTTACATTATTTTATTTTGTTAAATGTCTGTAAGAAAAAAAATATCTGAAATATTCTAATATTTTATCTTCAAAAATATACAGCAGCTGAAAGCAAAATATATTTTCATTTTCTTGTGTCACATTTGTGTGTTAAGTTACCCTCTCATTAATGGTAGTTTCGGTTGATCATGATTGGATCAAACATTTTTTAAAGTTTTAGCTGTTTCAAGTCTTAGAAATATTTATTCAAACAAACAAGATGAGAAGACAAAGTTTGACATACAATCACACACCATCAATGAAACAACGGCAAAAATGTGTGGTATCAATTGAATACCATGAAAATAATATTTGAAGATGATGTAACTGCATCTTTACTTTTCTAGTATACGTTTGTTTGATGAGGGCTTAACGGCACCACGACAACAAAGGTCAAATTGTGCCTGAGAGGTCAGATCATTCTAGAGGTAGGAAGGAAACAGGGGGAGAATGAGAGAAATTCCAGAACAAAAGGTCAGAAAGCTGTGATCGAGATGGGAGGTGCATGGTTGACACAAAAAACACAGTAGAGACTACATCTTTAGTTTTCTACAATTGTTACTTACTTGACTGTTACTGGCACATAAAACACATTTTACATATTATATTTCTACATGTTAAAAATGAAAAAAACAAAAATATCCTAATACAATTGAGTGAAGAAAAAAAATAATCCAGTATTTTAACATAGTGTCCGTATTGTAACATCAGATTACGAAAAATAAAAAAAGATTGTTATCCCACAATCTAATTGTAAGACACATTTTATATGCTAGCCAGTACATACAAAACTTTTTTAATCTTTGACCAATAGCATATGTTGGTTCTTAGCCAGTTTATGACATGATATTGAGCAAATAACAAAATTTGGAAAAGATGTCATGTCTTACAAGGGGTACTAATTGTTACTTTAATTTCATGAAGCTTTTCATTTACGGCAAGAAGCCCAACTTAGTATGAAACAGGAGTTATATATTTACATAGATTCTGAAATCCTCACTGTTGAAACCCAGAGGACGGGGGTGAGGGGGGGGGGAGAAGGGGGGGGGGAAATTTCCATCAATGAGGTATGTATATATATGTACCGGGCAACCCAAGCCAGTGTCTTTTTCCATAGTGCAGGTCCTAAAAATTGTCTTGTTCAGCAGTTCATTTCATACTGCTGGTGCAATTTTTCAAAATGAACTACTTTTACAAATATCCTTCCTGCTAATAACACACCTTCCACTTTACTGTATGTCCATGATTTTATTCGCCAGAGAAATAACACTTGGCGAGCATAATAAAAGTTTCTTTGAGTAAGAAATGAATAATACAAATATTTCAGTAGCAAAATACTTTTATTTTTTACTGCCCTAAATCAAATTGCTGACGATCCTAGTCGGGAATTTTATGATACAGCTACCTTTGTAGCAAATGTCCAAGATGAATGGACGTCTCTTAAGATGAGATTTTGAAATATCAGTCAAACATCGAGACTTTCAGCATCTTGTGGTGGACAACAAGGCCAAGTTCCCAATAATGGTTCAAATAATTCAAATTATCCTAGCGCCTCCAGTATCCTTGGCTTGTTGTGAACAAGGATTTTCAGCAATTGCCAGGATCAAAACTATCTACCGGACATCCCTTTTACCCTCTACATTGGAAGACCAGATGCAGATTGCAATAAATGGGCCCACATTAGAGGAATGTGACCCATCCCAGGGGATTGAAAATTGGCTATGGGAGAAAGCATGAGCATGATCAGTGCAAAGCAAAGAAAGTCAATGTTGAAGATTCAATAGAGTGAGAGTCAAACTGAGAGTGACAATGAGGACGATAGTTAATAATTTTTCTATTATCAAGAATTTTTGTGCTTAAGTACGTGCAAACTGCAAACTTGATTTTGTTCATAGTACTGTTATACATGTCAACCCATTATGTGTTTCGTTTCACGTTACGTCCGTACTTTATACCATTTTCCTTAAGAGACATGTTTTACTTCACAAATTTGTTCCAAGTTTCAAAATTTTGATCGAATGATTATTGGAAAACATTCTTTGTGAGAACCTGAAATTTTTGGCAAAATAATATTACTCATCTAACTTTATGTTGGTAGCTCAGTAGCTGTGCTTCTAAATTAGAACAAAAACCAGTAAGCTTTATCTGTTAGTTTGATTTCTTTCCTCTTGACCATAATATTTGTTCGTAATGAACATTTACCACTGCATCTTTCTACCGCAACGTGACTCGAAACACTAGGTCACTTTTTTCCTCAAAGAAAATCATGAATAAATGTATCTCCTTATTTGTGTTTCTCATTGGCCATAAGAGACACAATCCAATGAGTTTTTTGTAGTTGGTGACCAAAAAGCAGACATTGTGCATCCTACAGGAAATCACACGTGCAATCAAGATGACACCTCACCACATGCCACCCCTCCCTGTACCACATGCCATCCCATCCTATCAAACATGACATCCGGATGACATCCCACCACATGCAGCAATTCCACATACCAAGCAACTGTCCCAGATATTATGCCACCCTATCTCACATGATAATCCTCCTTGTTCCAATGCCATCCCACCCTGTCCCCAATGCCATCTTGTTCTGTCCCTATGTCATCTTGTTCTGTCCCTATGTCATCTTGTCCTACCCCCATGCCATCCCACCCTGTCCCACATGTCATATGCCACATTAACCATTAACTTAAATGTGGAACTCCCCATAAAACATGCTCAACTTTATTTTAAATTTCCCCTTGTAAATCAGTTAGTGCTGATCTATTTACCAAATTAGAATTAATTTGGAGACTTATAGTTTACATTTCTATTCATCCCCGAAACACTCAATTACAAATTCTTTTTGAGGCATGCCCTATTCGACTTTTCTTTCATGCCAGGAAAAATATTGAACCTGCTATTCATGTCAGGAATGCATTTGTTGTAAATTCTTTGGAGGCAAGTCTCCTTGATATAAATTTCCTTTCAAGTGAGCCACAAAATATTTGGAATTCCTTTCCAAATCATATGGGAATGTTTTTTCCCAAAACACGCATAGAGGATAATTTCGTGAAACTAGCTGTGAGCTTATTTGGAATATTAAACAAAATCTGAACATAAATGGATTGTACTATTATTTAGCAGGTTGCTATAGATTAATATATGATACATACAGAACTATGATAAGAAATATATCTCAGTGTAACACATTCTAAAAGAAAATTACATCAAAAAGAGAAGAATATCAGCTTAAATTCAACTATGGAGAATGCTTACTAAGAAACTAAGCTGCCTGTATTGCAAAGTGCCTCAGTGCATACTTTTGGTGTTTGGCGCTATATAAATTTCATTGATTGATTGATTTAAAAACAAGAAATAAGGCATTTTATCAAAGTTTAAAGTTCAACATTTGTATAGCGCCCTAAAAATACAACAATGTACAACAAAGGCGCTTTACAGTAAGAAACAGTTAAGAATTTGGATATGATCTACAAAACATGTGGGCTTTAAGTTTTCTCTTGAACAGAGATAAATTAGTGATCAGTCTCAATTCAACAGGGAGACTATTCCAAACCTTCCGCCCTAAATGTTGAAAAGCCCCATTTCTTGCCAACGAGTTTGAGCAATGGCTTGTTCTTAGTTGGTATGAAGCTGAAGAGTGCAGACAGTATCCACTCTGTCTTGTCAGTAAAGACTGAAGATATGATGGGGCTTTACCATGTAAACAATGAAATACAAGTAATGCAAATTTAAACTCTATTCTCTCAAGTACATTCAACCAGTGTAGTTCTTGCATATGAATGAAAATGTGATCAAATTTCCGGAGATTAAATGAAATGCGACAAGCCATGTTTTGAATTCTTTGCAGCCGCTTAAGTAGATAATCTAGTGCTCCAGCTAAAGCAGAATTACAGTAGTTAATTGTATACTTGATAAAAGTACGGTACTTTTTGTGGAATGAATTTAAGTATTCTTCACCGTTTGTAATGCAACAAAATATTAAAGATAGTTATGACGTTTACAGTGTAAAAAAACTAGAATCAAAATTCAGATTATATATAGAATTTACAATTCTAATTTAAAACTATATTACAATAAAGATAACAGTAAGAAAATAGTAAAAGTTAAAGTCACTTTAAAAGTGTTCACACCACCTAATGACAATGTATAAATTCAAATAATTTGGCAAATTTTTCAAAAATATTGCAATTCATGACTTTTCATACGAAATAACCTTTCACCTTTTCAGTATGCATGTTATTCTACAAGCTGTGAGCACTTACACACATGTCTTTGATTACAAAATAATTGATATATAAAATGCTGAGCAAAATGACAAAATCTTAAAAAGGGTTTTAAGAAATTTCCAACATAAAGTGAGTTGTGAGATTGGAAGTCTTGACTTCTCTGGTCACTCCTGAGAATGGGATCACATCTTTTCCTTGTTGGCAACAGATTTGCCTCTGAAAATAAAGTAGAAAATTATAAATAATAAATTAATATGATAATGCTGATATAATTTCAAAAAAGGAAATGAGTTTCCATTAAACTTTCCTAAAATAAAGGACAAGTTTTTCACCACTAGTAACGGCTTTGACTATTTTGCAACCAAGTATAAGGAAGTGTTAGCAAACTTTCTACAACCATGAACAAATTTTTCAGCTACTTTGATCAATTTCAAAAACTATTGATTCGATACCCAGGGGTGTAGATTGCTACATCCATGCTCTCCAACCTATGCAGATCCAAGTTAAGTTAAGAAGTGAGGCTGAGGACCAGGGGCACAACAATTGGGTGGGTAAACCCCACGGGTCCAGAGCATTTAGGGGGCCCTGAGCAATGATGCTGCGATATGTTTGTTAGGGGCCTTGAACACTAATTTCTCCATGGGCCCCAGACCTCTAGTTGCATGACTGGATCTTAACCCTTCCTCCAACCTATATGTATGTTTAGAAGTGATCAAGTAATTTGAATTAATGTTCATACTCTTGAGTTGTTACCTTTAAGTTTAAATTAAATTACTATAGATCACATTGAACCATAAAAATTCACAAGGAATCGGAAGTCTCTAAAATAGGATACAGTGGATTTTATACAATGATATTAAACAGTAACAAATTGAAAAAAGTCAAGGACCGGTTGTCAAATGATCTACCAGTTACAGAACACCCATATGCACAGAGTGTGAATAACTGTTTGCTACCTTGTTCATCACTTCATAAAGGCTTGGCATGAAAATTGAGTGCCAAATGCTCTTCGCCATGGCATACAACTCCTGTGTACCAGTGGCTACACCAAGCAATAGGACAGTTACTGTTTACATTACCTTGTTAGATATTCTTTAATACTCTATTGAAGCCCTTGCACGTTGCCATTTTGTGACTCAGGGAGGCTTATTTTGAAGATGAAAGACCCATGACTTTCCCAGATTTTTCACTCATATGAGTCTGACTATGAAAGTTAGGTCAATTCTGTTAATAAACACTTAACCTCCATCAAATTTTGAACGTTCTTCATTAAAATTTAGAATGGAATAATAGCATTTCTGGCCAAATTCATGATGATGGAACCCTGTTTTTAGTCATATATCAAACTTCATGAGTTTTTCTAAGCTCTATAGGTTCAAAACTAGAAATGTCGGCAGGACAGTTTGCTTGACTACTCAAAGCTAGTATAGAGAATGGGCTTATAGAGGGAAGTATTTACAGAAATAGGGTTCCAGGGGCAGATGAGTTCAAATTACTTGAGCTTGAAAGATGCACCTTACATTTTCATTTGCACTACAAGCTTCCAAATATCTTTTGAGTTTTCTCAGATATTTTAAGACAAAAAAAGGTCAAGGTTACCTCACGGTCACCCAGTAACTCAGAAAGTCGGTAAACATGTAAACCTAGCAGTCTTTATAACTACAACACCTCTTTTAGTTCTGTCAATTGAATAACAAAGAAAGGAGAGGCCCTGACTTGTCAATGTCAATGAAAGCATGTCATTCAACCCCCTTTCCATCCTGTACCCACTCCCAGCCCCTACACATTCCCAAAACTACATCTTGGATTGCAATATAACTTCCAATTTAAGAAAATATGTGTGTCAAGCAGCATGAAAGATGTACAATAACATTAAAGCAAAATTATGCGAAACAATATTGGCTAACGTAAGACAAACTAGACATTGGAAACGACACAAACCCCCTCACCGCTAATAATGCATATTCCAGACTGTTCCACATTTCATCCCAACCTGTCCCAAATGGCATCCCATGCCTATACTCCATGCAATCACACCTGAAAACCAGATACTGTGTGTCATTCCACCACTTGCATGACAAACATGCCATCACAACTGAAATCCAGATGACATCCCACCACATGCCATTCCGCCCTGTTCCACATGCCAACCCAACCTGTTCTACATGCCAATCCACCCTGTCTAACATGCCAACACATTCTGACCAACTGCACTCTGCCCTATATACAATTCCACCCTGTCCCACATTACCTCATCCTAATTTCTTTAGCTACTTTATCATCATGTCATCTTCTACCCCACATTCTGCTTATTGTTTATATTTCCCAAACTCCTACTAACATTCTTTAGAAGCGAGGAAACTTTTATTTGCTTTTTTATTCATAGCAAGACAAAACATTTTGATTGCTATTCATGTCAGAAATGTCAATATCAAACTAGAAATGTGATGTTATTAAGTCATAAAAAAAACTAATTTAACATTCTTTAGAAGCGAGGAAATTTTTATTTGCTTTTTTATTCATAGCAAGACAAAACATTTTGATTGCTATTCATGTCAGGAATGTCAATATCAAACTAGAAATGTGAAGTTAGTAAGTCATAAGCCATATATTTTTTAATCTCAGGTCAAACATATTGCAGCAAATGCACACTATACCTCACCATTAAGTGTGAACAATGCTCTTCACATATACTATATGATTGTTTAAGTAAAATCATCATACCCACTTTAATTCAAGAGTTAACACATACAAATATTTTCATAGCTATGCAAATAGGCTAAAAAAAAAAATATATGCACACACAATCCACCAATCATGCTCAACTAAACAGTACCAATGCCCTCTACCACTGAATCAAATAGCAAATTATCTCCCACTTTACTTTAAGAGATATCATAGATAAAAATATTTCAATTGTTATGCAAATAAGCTAATTAGTATGCACACACAACCCCAAATCATGTTCATGTCCTCTACTTCTGTAACAATTAAGTGCCAAGTTATTATCTAAGGTTAAATATTATATGCAAAAGTATATTGTTATGCAAATAACCTAATCAATATTCACATTACATTTCACCTTAAGTGTGGACAATGCTCTCCACATATATGATCATTTGTGTAAACAAAATCCCCACACCCACTTTAATATAAGAGATATCATAGATACAAATATTTCAATTGTTATGCAAATAACCCCAAATCATGCTCAAGTGAACAGTACCAATGCCATCTACCACTGTACCAAGTTATTTCAGGTTAAATATGTGTATGTAAGTCTATTGTTATGCAAATAACCTACCTAATATGCACATTACACCTCACTATTAAGTGTAGACAATCCTTTTCACATGTATGATCATCTGTGTAAACAAAATCCCCACTCCCACCTTAATTCAGGACATATCATACATACACATATTTTCGTTGTTATTCAAATAAGCCAATAAGATTGCATACACATAACCTCCTAATCAATAACCTTATTAATCCCCACATCCACTTTAATCTAAGAGATATCATAGATACAAATATTTTCATTGTTAGGTAAATAAGCTAATTAATATGCACACACAACCCCAATCATGCTCATTTGAACAGTACCCACATCCTCTATCCCTATGCCAACTTACATGAATGTACACCATTCATAACTTATGAAAACTTTAATCAAAATCTCTAATCAAAAACTTTAAACAAAACTTTAACCAGACGCCGACGCTGTCGGTAGTAGAATAGCTATTCTTCGAATAGTCGGGCTAAAAACTTTAACCAGACAAATATTTTCATTGTTCTGCAAGTAAGTTAATTGGTATGCACACACAACCCTCCAATCATGCTCATTTGATTAGTACCCATGTCCTCTACCCCTATACCAAGTCACATAAATGTACACCATTCATAAATTAAGTTATGAAAACATTAACCAAAACTGTAATCAGACGCCGACGCCAGGGGTAGAATAGCTCTACTATTCTTTGAATAAGTTGAGATAAAAATGAATCCATTACTTGCACTCTGTACACCACTCAGTCCCCCACCCCCAACCCTTCAGTATGTCCAACTCCCTATACTCTCCCCATCTCTAGGAAAGGGTACTGTAATTGTGTGAGTCTATTGTTGTATCGGGTGGGCCACGGCATACAGCCGGGTACCAGTGGCTACACCAAGCGGTAGGACAGTTATACAATATCTTGTTAGATATTCTTTGATACCCTTGCATGTTGCCATTTTGTGACTCAGGGAGGCCTATTTTGGGGACGAAAGACCCATGACTTTCCCGGATTTCTTACGCATATGAAAGTTAGGCCAATTCTTTAAATAAACCGTCAATCTCCATCAAATTTTGAACGTTCTTCATTAAAATTTGGAATGAAATTATAGCATTTCTGGCCAAACTCATGATGATGGGATCCAGGTTTTAGTCATATATCGAACTTCATGAATTTTTCCAAGCTCTTTAGGCTCAGACGAATAAATCCATTACCTGCACTCTGTACACCCCTCAGTTCCCCCACTGATGGCTGATGAGAAAAATCTTATTTTAGACTCTAACCCAGAATTTGTCAATATTAGTAGGAATTTTTTACCCTTAAGTACAATTTTGAAGCCCTTACGGGATTTGATAAGCAAGTATTTCATTTCTCAAGCCCTAACGTGAAGCACATGATATTTTATTCAAACCAAGAGGGACATTGCTTTTGAACCATGAGCCCTGCAAATTATGAAGCTCTATATCAGGACTTTTCAAGCTACATTAAATTTTTGAAGCCCTATAAAACATATGATAATATCATCAGGGGTGTAGCCAGCCATTTGGATGGAGGGAGAAAGGGAAAGGGAGGGGGGGGGGAGGAGGTCGCCGAGGGAAGATATCTGATTGTTTTAATTATATTTTATTTGTGGGGGGTCGTACAACCCTTTTGACCCCCTTCTTCTCTTAGCTACACCCATGCCTCCTCATATAAGTTAGCCACATAAAGAATTGGATGGCATTCCTTTTATTTCACTGAAGCTCTATTTGTATTGTTTCATGCATTCAGTCATAAACAGATTTATTTTTCATGATCTACAATAGGGATATGAATCCAATTTGTACATTAATTGAATTGGGTGAGGAGCCACATACTTAACAGTATTTTAAAAAGAACATTCCTTTTTTATTATGTATGGCACTCCTACCCTCAGCACACACCACAGCCATGCTGTGTATATACACCATGGTATAAAGGATGGCCTAGCTGCTATAACAGGAAGACTTACTCATTGTTCTTGGTGATCTTGTAGCAGTAGTCTGTCAATTTTGCTTGACGTAAGCATTCCACAAAATGTTCATTGTGGGTAATAACAATCAACTGGAAATTCTGCTGCCCCTCATGATCTTTAACAATGCTGAAAAGAAAACATATCTTACTAAATAAGACAAGTTCTTTTACAGCATTTTACACCTTACAGAACTACTATACTAACCAGCATTGCCAGACAGGAAGCAGTGGTGGCGTGGACCTGTTTTATTTGGGGTAGTCAGGGCAAAACCAGCGCCCCATCATGCTGTCTATGCATTGCCAGACAGGAAGCAGTGGTGGCGTGGAGCTGTTTTATCTGGCATAGAATTATGTAGACAGGTTTGACAGTCCGAATGCAATCTAAGATTGAGCTCCGAAGAAAACTGGTTGCACACACTGGTGTGGCCAGATCTTTTTTTTTTTTTTTAGGGGTGGGGGAGGGCAACCATGAGCGGCGAGAGGTATTTTTGATGGGGGGTAGCCGAAAGTATGTCGCCATAAGGCGATACTACATGCAAAGCCCTAGGGCGTGGGTCGCGGCCTGCCCAAGGGCCCCTGCTGGGGTTCAGGGGGCGAAGCCCCTGGAAAATTACGAGATATGAAGACATGAAAAGCATTAAAATTGAAGACAAATCGCGTGGTGTGTTTTCAAGGGGCGAATTTCCAGAAAGCTACAGGACATGAGGGGGGTTACCCTCTGTATGATATGTGTCACACAGTCCCGAGGTGTGCATTATATATAGAGTTTGTAAAAGCTCTTAGGTTTTATATACTGAATTGCTCATTGAAATTTGTCAACAACTGTAGTAAACTGTAGCAGGCATAGTGACGTTACGGGTAATGGGTCTCATAATATTTATTTAATGTGTAATTTTTTTTTTTTTTGTGTGCGCGATTGTGTGATTCATGTATTGTTGTTAATGAATAAATTCTGTGATTTTCATCAGAAGCATATACAGCATATATTTTATGAATTGTTTCTTAGCATTTTTTCACAACTGAGCTTTTACACCGTTTAATAAACTATTGGAACATAACATAACGTAACAAGATTATGGATTAAGAAGGGTTAGTCACCCCATAAAAAGCCCAAACTAATACCACCACCACCACAAAAAAAAAAAAAAAAATCAAAGACACCCAGTTAGTAAATAACTTATCAATGTTGACTTTAAAATTGTGAACAGAATTAGAGCTAACGACCACTCAGGCAAACCATTCCACTCATTAACAACTCTTTGCGAAAAGCTAAAACGCCGAATATCTATCCGTGAGAATTACTCTTTGGTCAACTTCAAACTGTTACCATGTGTCACATGAGGATTAGGTGAAACATGCAAGAAATAACAGGAAGTCAAAGCATCACTACCAGACAGGAATTTAAAAACCTGAATCATATCGCCACGTACTCTTCTCAACTCAAGCGTGGTCAAACCAAGAATTTGCAACCTAGATTCATCAGAGAGATTCCTTACTTCGGGAATAAGTTTAGTGGCTCTTAGCTGAACCTGCTCCAAAATGAACTTATCCTTCTCATAAAAGGGACTCCAAGCCTGAATAGCATACTCAAGGTCAAGACTAACTGCTTATACAAATTAAGAATAATCTCTCCACCAAGAAAACAAACATTTCTTCTAATCAAACCAAGCATACTATTTGCCCTTGCCGCTGCTAAAGCACACTGTTTAGAAGGCTTCAGATTGCTAGTAACGACAACACCTAAATCCCTTTCTTGATCAACACAACCAAGATTTAAACCATTCATGCAGTAATCAAAAGCCAAATTGCTGTGATCAGAATGAATAACTTTGCATTTATCAACATTGAATGACATCTGTCATGTTTGGGACCAAGAAACTAACTTATCCAGATCAGTTTGCAAAAGTGAAGAATCACCTAGCATCATCAACAATCCTGTACAGCTTAGTATCATCAGCACATTTACAAATCCTGGAGCCAAGGGAAACATCAATATTACTATAGATTAAGAAAAGAAGCAGACTCAATACAGAACTCTGAGGAACACCACTTGTAACCTTCTTCCGTGGAGATACTTCACCATTAACATCAACTCTTTGTGACCTGTCAACTAACCAAGAATATATCCAACTGGCACACTTTCCCTCCACACCAAGCATTGTTGTGTACTATCTGTTTGGAACCAGGTCCTTGTAAGTTCCCATTTGGGTCATGACATATCTGATGGTAAGGGTTTCAAAAATGAAAAATTATTGGGTACAAAAAGATTCTGTGTCAAAAAAAGTAAAAGAGAGCTTTAGACAGTTCAGCAGATCCTTTTCCACAGATATTAATAATGCAGTTTTCGCAATATTTCTTTTTCCATGTTTATAAGATGAAGGGATTCCAGTCGCTCTTGCAACATTGATGAACGGAGGTGTGTTTTGATGCTTTTAAGCGATGAAAATGTTTGCTCTGCCATCGCAGAGGTAGCAAGTATATAGCTGCCAGAGCTGCGGAAAGCTGACATAATGTTGGGTAATCCCCGTGAAGTGGAAGGGTGCATAGTTCTAATCGATTTTTCAACACAATGTCCATTTAATAAAAATTGCTTTAAAAAAAAAAAAAAAGAGGATAATATTTACTTTTTGATTAAGATGAGCATATCATGATTTTACCACCCTTTCCATTCTTTTGGTGCCCCTCAAAATTATTAGCAGGGGGGCCAGGGCCCCCTCACCAACACAGCCACAAACAGCGAGCCCCATTCTTACTGAAATCCAGTTTTATACATATACACCTCCCCACCCCCAAAGAAAGACATATTGTCCATAACTTTTATCAAAGACAAATCTTTGGCAATTGAGGGGTACTTCAAAAGGAAATGTTTGTAATCTTTAATGAAGTCTGGGAAAGTGCCTGCCTGTGTCCTACTATTGGGTCAGTAATTTAAGGGCACTGCATTTTAAAAGGGGCACGTTTGTAATATTTCTTTTAAAATTTACCCTCTACCAGTTCTACACCTTTGACAGTAATTGAGGGGCACTTCATTTTCAGAAGAGGCACTTTTATCATTTTTCGGAAAAGTGGGGGACTCGTGTCCACCCCAGTCCCAATACAGGGCAGTGGCATAGCCAGGATTTTCATATTGGAGAGGGGGGGGGGGGAATTTAATTGAACCGATATGATATTTAGTGGCATAGTTGAGGTGACACCTACAGTGTCACTTTTGAGCGCAAAGCGCTCGACTTGTCGGTGTGGGGTCCAGGGGGAAAAGCCCTGGAAGCTCTCGCAAAATTGACATTTCAAGGGCAAAATAGTATGTCACAACGCATAGTAAGAAGGTATATTATACAAGTCAATATTCATGTCAAATAATACACCATATACAAAACACAAAGCGCTAGACTTGTCAGTGTGGGGTCAAGGGGCGCGCTTAAGGGCCCCTGGTGGGGTCCAGGGGCAAAGCCCCCTGAAGCTCTTGCAAAATTGACATTTCAAGGACAAAAAAGTATGTCACAACGCATAGTAAGAAGGTATATTATACACGTCAATATTCATGTCAAATAATACACAATATACAAAACGCAAAGTGTTGGAGTTGTCGGCATGGGGTCCAGGGGCCTGTTTAAAGGCCCCTGGTAGGGTCCAAGGGCGAAGCCCCCTGAAGCTCTCACAAAATTGACATTTCAAGGGCAAAAAAGGATGTCACAATGCATAGTAAGAAGGTATATTATACAAGTCAATATTCATGTCAATTAATACACCATATACAAAACACGAAGCGCTGGACTTGTCAGTGTGGGGTCCAGGGCCTGTTTAAGGGCCCCTGGTGGGTTCTAGAGGCGAAGCCGCTGGAACCTTGTAAAATTAACATTTCAAGGGAAAAAAAGTATGTCACAACGCATAGTAAGAAGGTATATTATACAAGTCAATAATCATGTCAAATAATACACCATATACAAAACACAAAGCGCTGGGCTTGTCAGCGTGGGGTCCAGAGGCCTGCTTAAGGGCCCCTGGTAGGGTCGAGGGGCGAAGCCCCTAGAAACTCGCGAAATTCAAATTTCAAGGGCAAAACGTATGTCACAACGCATAGTGAGAAGGTGTATTATACAATTCAAAATTCATGTCAAAGAGAGCTATATATTACACCATATACAAACTACAAAATCATAAAAACACATGTGGAAATGTTTTATTGTTTATGTTTTTACATGGTTAGGTTTATCGTCACTCTTTGAAAAATATGGGTTGTCTAAAGAAAGGTTTTCAATAATTTACTACAAACTTGTGTAAATGTTGTCAAACTCTTAAAATGAGCCAGTTTTGTATCACGTGTACTACGACACCTACCTCCCCCTCTCTGTCTTAGTTCATGTATTTAAATACAAAATTGCACAAATGTTGAATATATTATTACTGAAGAACCTTTTTCTGAGAAAGTGCTTTTTGAAATCTAAAAATATAATAAGTACCTGGAATGTCAAAGCTTGTTGAAGCGACGGCACCAATCTAAACCTATGGATTAAAATATTGGGGGGGTACCCCCCTTCTAGCTACGCCACAGCCTATGGGCAGAGGGTTACAAAAACAACAGCTATGTTTGTGAAAATGAGAGAAAACTTTGATTAACTTTACAATCATGCTTTAATAAAATATTGGTGATTTTGTACTAATTAAATTGTTAAATGATTGGAAAAATTTTCTTTGAAATTTTTCTTTAAAAACCTGCATGAGGAAAGTTTCACTCAGTAAATAATGTTGTTACAATGAGAACAACTAAAATTTAAACCACCTTACAGCAGAGAGGCAAATGTGACTGATTGACTAGTAAGGCTCGATTGCCTCGATTGCAAGACTCGATTACAATCTGAATATGAAATCACATGTGATTAAAAAATGTAGATCAGCCTTTCACAATCTTTACAACATTAAGAGCATCAGGTCCATGTTAACTGAAGAATCAACTCATTCACTTGTTCATGCACTTGTATATACTCATGTTGATTGTTGCAACTCCCTTCTTGCTGGTATGCCATCTAACCTCATTCAGTATCTTCAAAAAGTTCAAAATTTTGCGGCAAAGATAGTCAAAAAGACCCAGAAAGATGATAATGTCACACTTATCTTATACTCCCTTCATTGGCTCCCTGTTAACATGCGTATCCAGTACAAAGTTCTAGTTCATGTCTTTAACTGCATCCATGATAAAGCACCCCATTATCTTAGTGATCTCATTGTTTGTAAAATACACAGAACAGAACCTCCACAATCGTTCATCATTCTGGCTCAATGTTCTAACCATAAAACACACAACACTTGGGGGGAGGGCATTTGCACGGGTGGGGTCTTTTTGGTGGAATCAACTTCCTAGTGATATACGCAATATTGATAATCACATACAATTTCTAAGAGTGCTGAAAACCCATTTATTTAAGTTGTATTTTAAGTGTTGATTTCTTTGGCTGGGCATTTAGTGTATCTTTTAATCATGTTATTCTAGTTTCTTATTTAAAGTAAAGCGTTTTTTAATATATGTATACTAAAAGCGCTTTATAAATTAATTATATTATTATATTATAAGAATGTCTCCAGAATCTTTTAAGTTTACATTAAAAATACTTACTCAACTAAGGCATTTGCTAGAGCTTCAATATGGTTGCTGTCTAGATTGGTGGTAGGTTCGTCCAATGCAAGCAACTTACAGTTGGATCCCAATGCCTCAGCCAAGGCCAGACGGATAATAACAGATGCAAGTACCTTGAAATATTCATGAATATATATATATATATATATATATAAATATATATATATATATATATATATATATATATATATATATATATATATATATATATATATATATATATATATATATATATATATTTATATATATATATATATATATATATATATATATATATATATATATATATATATATATATATATATATATATATATATATATATATATATATATATATATATGTATATATATATATATATATATTTATATATATATATATATATATATATATATATATATATATATATATATATATACATTTATATATATATATATATTTATATATATATATATTTATATATATATATATATATATATATACATTTATATAAATATATATATATATATATATATATATATATTTTATATATATATATATTTATATATATATATATATATATATATATATATATATATATATATATATATATATATATATATATATATATATATATATATATATATATATATATATATATATACATATATATATATATATATATATATATATATATATATATATATATATATATATATATATATATATATATATATATATATATATATATATATATATATATATATATGTTTTACATGGAAAGAAGAGGTTATCAATTAGCCAGTTTCAAATTAGACCCTTTAACAGGATGCTATATAGACAAAGTACAGTAGAACATTTGATGTCCTAGATTCTTAATTTTGTAAACATCAATAATACTAACAGGAGAATACCTTATAGGACCTTCCTCTAAAATGGCACATCTTTAACTCTCAGGCCATAATACCAAAGGTGTAGATCCTGGGGGGATGGGGTATAAATCCCCTCCACTTTTTTGAGAGAGGGGATGGTAATACAATTATCCCCCCATATTTTGACCTAGCAATATTCCCAAAGTATAGTAATTTTGAATTTCACACAGCAAATATTTGTGTGACTTTCTTTAATCTGTCAGTAAAATTATCATAATCAGGGGATGGTTGTCTTTAACACCACATGGCCTGACCAACACTGAGCCTCTTATCCACTGTGTAAGAAATCGCCAACTGAGATTCTTGGGACACATCCGTCGCCTCCCAGAGGAGGAACCTGCGAGAAGATATGCTCTCTACATACCAACTCATGGCAAAAGAAAACCGGGATTTCCACGAATCTTTTATACTAAGTACATTCAACAAATGCTAGGGTACAATGAAGACATCCAAGCAGAATAGATAGCCACCCTTGCCAAAAATCGCTGTGCATGGAGAAATCTTGTGGTCGCCTGCTCCGCAGCTGAAAGATGATGTTGATAATGAACATGTTTTATCTGTGTAAAGGTGTACTTTTTGAACTTTGCAAAGAAGGTGGTGGAGGGCACGTCAGTCTATGACAAGGGCTATGGGTCCACAATGTAAGTTTTGCCCTGTACCCCATTTCAAAGATTCTTTTTTAAAGTATGTAATTGCTTTTGCAGAAAAACAACGGCGAAACAAAAGGTAGGCATATGTGATCGCAAAACAAAGTTCAATGTACAGATTTAGGGCTCAATAGCTACCAATAGGGAAAATTAGAAGTAGATTATATGCATGCAATGCATGTGAAATTTCACAATTTCAGTCTCTTTTAGTGCAATATAATTGTGTTACTTTCTTCATTGAAATGATCAGATATATAATCTAAAGTGGAAAGTTTTTCAGTGTTGAGAGGACATGCTCATTCTCTAAAAATTGGCACTTATCCTCTCTGAAAAGGGCACTTTTTAAACGTTTGAGGAAAGAGTGTGTGTATGTGGGGGTGGAGGGAGGGAAGGGTGAGGGGGTGGGGACATTTCTGCTGCCTCTAGACCTCCAAAAATAAAATAAAATGTTAGTTCAAGATCATAAAACGTTGGTCCCTTTAGAGGGCCCCTGGGCCCAATGCTGCAAAGTTTGCATTGATGCTATCTGCGTCAATAAATTCTTCTTTTCATAACCTGTCCTCCATCCCCTCAACTTTTCAAAATGGATCTACACCACTGTATAAATATTGAAATGACTATGAAATAATTCAGCTTATGTGGGGGAGCTGGAAGTTGTAATTAAAGGGAAAAAGATTAGAAAATTGATGCAGCAGTATACGAAGTAAGGAAATGTGAATAATGTATAGCAGGGCATTCCATCATAACTGACCCTCCACTCCCTCATCTGATTCTGCCACCCTAAGCACTAATACTCACCTTTTGGCCAGCACTGCATCGCCCTCTCATATCCATTTTTTTGGAATCTTTCACCATTACAACCTGTAAAAAGATAAAACTATCTTCATCAAATGATGTACTTGCTTGAAAAACAAAACAAACAAAAACTAGACATTAATGATGTTATAGCTCAACCCATAACAATGCAAGAAGAATTGATTGATTTTATTTTTATGATGTTTTAAAAGTTTTATTTGGGGTCCATTCCATTTTTGGGCAATTATTCATCATGTTAAAAATCCAAGAATTTTAACTTTCCTGTATGAGTTGTATTCAGTTTGTTTGTTTGGGTTTAATGGCACCTTAACAGTGAGGTCATATGTGCCAAACGAGGTTAGTTGTGAATGACTGTCAGATAGGTTCTCACAATGACTTGGTTTTGTGATGGGCAATGAGGTTCACGTCATAGCGATGTCTGAAAAATTATGCTTCTAACAAAAGCTATGTGACATTCAATGCATGGTGCCATCATGTCTCACTCAATTACTGACGTTGGCAAGGTCAAAGGTCAATTGCACCACAACATATGGTTAGAAAATACATTTTGTAAACATAACAAAATTTCTAACATTTACACATTAATCTTCAAAAATGTTAAATTAATTTCATTTGGTCGGTACTTGAAAAAACATTACTGATCAAACATGTTTCAAAATAGCCAAATTTTCATAACTAGCCGGTAATCAGCCAAACTAGCAGCTAAGGTTGGGACAATTAGCATTTTTTCATAAAGGTACAGCTGTCATCATTACGGTCCTTAACCGTTTAACCGTAAGGCCCGTTGTCATAAGTTTAACGAGAGTATACCGCGTCCTTACCGCGAGATCTTCGCCAGGTTCTTAACAATAGACCTTCCATAGCAACCCATGCTAATCCACCGCATGAAAGACGCTACCGTTATATTCACTATGTAATGTGCAAACATGCACTTCCTGCTTCTCGTATGTGCGTGTCAAAGTCAAGTTAACATGTACTATTACGATAAAGAAATAAAGCAGTCGCGATCGTATCTTAAACAATGATATTTGTTTGGTGTTTTTATTCTTATATGATTAGTTCTTAAATAAATGAATAATTATCCCCATCAGAAAATCATATATTTCATGTACTTTCTTTGTCAAATACTGTTAAAAAATCTGTTCTGTTCAATGAGGAACGAAACATATAAATCATGCTGCCAAATTTGTTTGTGACTTCAAAGAAACAAACATAAGAAATATTAAGGAATTTCTTTTTGAAGTTATTCCCCTAATTGTGTTTTAATTGACTTTTTACCATAATTGATGAAGAAATTACTGTTTTTCCCCTTGAAATTAAAACAAAATATCTCCGTATTTCCAACCATCCAAGTGGGAATAATTTATTTACAACCACCTACCTGGTATGCGCAAGACCACACATTTGATCATACTTCTAGAAGTGAAGAAGAAAGTTCCATTGTACCATGGGAGTTGAAAGTGGAAAACTCGTAAGTATATCTGAAATTCCTTTCTTAAAAGTACATAATTTTGGTTATTTTCCCTTCAAAATAGTTTTTTGCACTTGTCCGTAGATTATTAAAAGCTAAAAAAAAAAAACTCAGTTTAATGTGTACTTTATTAAGTATAAACATCACGTCCCTAATATATTCAGTAGTACCTTCCATAAGTTCTCAACGAAGCTTGTCATGTATTGTGCAATAAACTGAGTTCCCAGGGTCCATGCCAGATCTAGTTTCATGTGAAGCAATGGAGAGAGTTTGAGGTATGATGGGATTTTCCAATCATATAATGTTAGTATGTACACAAGTCGGACTGTGCATAATTGATAGCTCATGTAAATTTTCCGAAGTTCTCAAAAGTTGGTAAGTATGATGGGATTTTCCAAACACGTTGCTGTTTGATATACAAATATATTTGCTAATTTTGTGACCAATCAAATATAGTAAAGCAACATTGTAAGGGAGCAGTATAGCGACGATGTGAGGTACCTGATTGGAGGAATGTGGGAGGGGGAACAGCACTGGGCAGAGGCGGTTGTGGTTACAGGGAGGGGGATGGTAAAAATCGTCCAACTTATTGGTATTTCTTGTCTCCAGTAAAGAAATAGATTAGAATATTAGATGGGATCAATAGCTATATACTAAATACAAGTGTAACTTGGGGGTGGGTGGGGAGAACGCACCTGATTTCATGGCTCTCTGCATTTGCGAACTAAGGGCCGGGTATATGCAGCATACTACCTCTTTTATTTAAGACTAGTGACAGTTGAAAAAATATGCTTCGAACAAAAGTTGTAAACCGTTTTGTATCAATTTTAATTTAGGAATTAATGGAGGTTTCCACCATGTAACGGTCGATTACCGACGTTATAAGGAGATCAAAGGTCAGTTCTGAGTGCAGCATATTCTGGAACAATACATTGTAAAAACAAAATTACGAACATAAGCGATCACCTATATGTATTAAAAAAGTTTGTAGGCTATGACGTTTTCATGTTTGATTTTTTCTGCATATGAGTTCCAATTTGTTTACAGTTTTAGTTTCGCTACGGAAAAAGTGTAGTGCCGTAATTCCGGAATATATGTTCCCCTACCTTTTAAGCATAGGCCTATAGAATAAAAAAGAATAAAAAAAGAGTTCACAATTGGGGGAGGGGGATTTGTTTAGGTTTCAATTCACATCTTATGCCCCCAAGTTTAATAAGAAGCCACGCATGCTCCTTCACGTTGAAGATGTGAGTTTACGGCCCTGATGGGTCCAAGATTCATTGTATGAACATGCGTTTCTGCATCCCATCTACCCAATGCCATTTCAGAATTCAATTGTCTGATCAGGGGCGGCGGAGCGTTCAAAATATTGGGTTTTTAATGAGATAAAGTGGCATGTGATAACAATATTGTGTGTGTGTGTGGGGGGTCAAGTAACGTGATACGTTCACCTAAAAATTTTGGGCTGAAGCCCGCACATTCCCTTTTCCAGCTCCGCCGCCTCTGTTGATTGCAAGTCATATTATTGATGAAAGGACCTAAATAAAATGATAAAAACCTTGATATAAACCCACAATGTATGTTTCGTGTAGCTAGCATGACCACTTTAATATGAAATTTAAATTGGTTCTTGCAGTTTTTCTGTTTGTTCAAACTTAAGAAAACACTGAAATATTATATTTAACATTCATCACATTCATGTAACGATAATCATCCCCTGGTTGAAGCAGATTTTTCGTTCACACATTGAAAACAAAACTGTAACTTGATACCGGGCTTGATACAAGGCGGGATTACGTAATTTCCCCATTGATGTTGCTACTGCTATGAGAAAAATCTGGGTCACTTCTAAACTACATTTAGAGCAGTGATACGGTCTAATCTGCTGCACCGTATAATTTAGTGCACTTGAAATAGCTTTTTGAATGATTTAGCCTTTTTATTTTCACCCGAATCAGCACTAATGGGGCTGTTATGTAGCAATAGATATTCAAGTGTTTGAAGTTTTAAAAAAAACAAGAATGATTGTTTGTTGTCCGTAACTACACATGTTGAGAAACGCTATAGCGGCCACGTGTGAATTCCGTAACTGGGGATGACAGATCACAAGGCGTGAAAATATTACTGAGTTTTGAGCATGAGTAGGCTGTTACTTCATTAATTGATGTCAGCACGTGCTGATTTTGTGATGCGTAATCCGGTCTTAAAAACAATAACAATACCCAGGCAAACATTTAATCCGTCCGTAAATACAATTATTAGTTTTGAAATAATTGTTACTCTTTAAAGTAAATGTTAAAAGACATGGATTAATCTGTAATCTTTATCACATTCAGTGTAAAACGAGAATTTCTTCAATATTTTCATTGCACATTAGAAAGCTGAAATACTTCAATGATAGGCCAAAGGTCATCAATGCGTATGAATTTTCTTGATTTCTTTGCATCGCTACCCTGGTTTGATTCATGACTTGTGCGTTTCTAACCTTCAACGCAAATTCTTCTGGGCCAACTTTTAGGAATAGGTAGATTGTAGAAAGAAAAAAAAGAAAAAAAAACTCAGGGCCGAGGGGATTATAAAATCTTTGACTAGGAGAGGGAGGGGAAGAAAAGACACACTGTAACACATTTGTATGGAATTTATTTATATTTTCGGGATGATTAGGTAGGATAAACCTTTTTTTTTCTTCAGTTTATTACTGCCCTTACATGTATCCCAAAATTTGATTTAACCATTTTTCAATATGGGAAAACTATGTTGAATCTTTCAAGGGAATAAACAATACAGAAGATAGCTATTTTTTTCTCGAATTCATTTTGACGATCGTTATACTGCGGCGGTCGCATCCGCTTGAGATATCCAGGGGTGTCTAAGACATGCGCAGTTCGGATTTAACGTGGGATTATCCTCGAACATTTGCATGGCCCACTCAATGATGGATTGTGAAATAGTACGGTATCCCCATGACCTTATTAGGAGTTACAGCGTGGCCGGATGTGAGCGAAAGATTTGCACGTGGGCCGGTCAGTGGTTGGGGTATATGATTCGATAATGAATGGATATGGGCAGAAAATTGTTGTGTATATTTGACGGGTGATGTTAATGAGCGCTAGCCTGGGCCTAGCGCCTTCCTTATGAGCACAAGCTAGCTAAGTTTCATGCCTCCGATCCCAGGTACCGTGGAAATGTTTAGTGTTATGCATATGGACCACGGGTGAAAAATGTGAAGGCAATGACTTAGTGGATAAAGATTGACACGAGAAGGTTGGTTAGATGGTTTCGTGAATTTATGCAAACTTTAAAAAACAAACATAAAAATTGAAATAACATTCGTTTACAAGGAGCATGATTTCCTAACCGGTTAAACGCCACAACCTTACTAGCAGCCCTGGGATGCCCCACGTACCCAATGATGATTCCACGTGTCCACGAAACTTGAAGGTTTAGAAACAAACTTTTAATTCTGGCAATCTGCTGCTCATACGGCACATCTCGGCTTACGCAATGCCGCGTGCGTTCACCAACCCAACAAAACTTTATCCTTAACGTTAGTGCATTTAAGTTTAACATTTTAACCCCGTGATAGATAGTGTATTTAAGTCCCGTGAGAGATAGTGCATTCAAGTATAACGTTCTAGCCCCGCGATGCAATGAAGCACAATTAGACTTACTGACACTTGGAACTTACTGTACGACAAGCGAAAATGATCAAACAACAACTTTACATGTCATCTTCTAGGCTATGTCATGACTTATTATAGAACTCGTACTCCAATCCGATACGATACAGCGTGACCTAAATCAGATTCTAAAAATTTGCATATTCATAGAAGAATGTCCGAATTCTGATTGGAAATACTACGATATGATTAAACATTCATGTCCGTACATGTAACTAATAGACACAACGTGTATGTGGGACCTGCCATACCAACTGACCAATATCATAGCCCGGAGCGGTACCGGTACGAAACGCGAATAGGATCACTGTTTACAGCTAAAAGAGGTATTTTTTAGCGCCATTACGTATTGAAATCTGACACTTTTCAGACAAAAATTTTACCTTTTAATTAAAAAAAACTACATGGAATATCTCTTGTGTAAAAAAAACAAGTTTTATGAAGCATACAAAAATCTCGCTTGAGCCAGAATCTCAAGAGCAACACTGTAAAAACCCAGGAGATGCATTTTTAAACAAAACTTAGTACAGGCACATATGAGAGGTCACGTACGATTTGATAAGCTCCACTCATACACTCTGTGTATGGACTAAACATTAGCTATTCAAGTCAAGTTGAATGATTTCTTTTAAGGTGTCTGGTCCGTCACGCGACGACGAGTGAACACACAATTACAATGGCAGGGTCATCACCTGCGTATTCGGTTATGATAATAACAATGCTATCACGAAACGCTTAATACGACCTAGACGAGAACACAGGTACGACGTACGGACAGACATAACATCGACAACCAAGGCAATGTCCACGGCCTTTGATAACCAGTTGTGGTACACTGGCCTGTCTACCCAACCCAGGCTTGAACCCAGGGCCTCGTGGTCTGTAGACAGGTATGGTAACCGCTACACCACAGGAGGTAGACAGTCTGGTCCGTATGCGAAAGGTGCCTTATATAAATGTCTTCATGTATGTATGTATGCTTAAAAAAGATATCGAACAGTGGGTGAAGTGACATAAACAATCATTTCACTGTTCGTAGAAGAGACAGGAAGTGCACCGACCTGTTTACAAAAACTTCACTTTGTCACAGTATGTTGGACAGGGTGGGATTGTATGTTGGACAGGGTGGGATTGTATGTTGGACAGGGTGGGATTGTATGTTGGACAGGGTGGGATTGTATGTTGGACAGGGTGGGATTGTATGTTGGACAGGGTGGGATTGTATGTTGGACAGGGTGGGATTGTATGTTGGACAGGGTGGGATTGTATGTTGGACAGGGTGGGATTGTATGTTGGACAGGGTGGGATTGTATGTTGGGTTGGGATTGTATGTTGGACAGGGTGGGGGTGGACAGGGCGGGGGGTGGGATTGTATGTTGACAGGGTGGGATTGTATGTTGGACAGGGTGGGGGTGGGATTGTATGTTGGACAGGGTGGGATTGTATGTTGGACAGGTGGGATTGTATGTGGACAGGGGGATTGTATGGGTGGGATTGTATTGTATGTTGGACAGGGTGGGATTGTATGTTGGACATGTTGGACAGGGTGGGATTGTATGTTGGACAGGGTGGGTATGTTGGACAGGGTGGGATTGTATGTTGGACAGGGTGGGATTGTATGTTGGACAGGGTGGGATTGTATGTTGGACAGGGTGGGATTGTATGTTGGACAGGGTGGGATTGTATGTTGGACAGGGTGGGATTGTATGTAGGACTGTGGGTTGGTATGTAAAACAGAGTGGGTTGACATGTTGTACAGGGTGGGTTGGCATGTTGGACAGTGTGGGTTGGCATGTGGGACATGTGGTGGGGTGTCATCTGTGGATTTCAGTTGCGATGGCATGTGGGTCATATGGTGGAATGGCAGATCTAGATTTCAGGTCATGTTTGCACAGAGGTTGTGATGTGGGACAGAGGGAGGAAGGTGCTTTTTTAGGGGCTTGGAAATTTGTATTGTTTGTGATGTCTAGTTTGCCATACATTAAGTAATACTCTTTCCCATAATATTGCTTTACACTTGTACATTTTTCATGCTGCTTGACAAGCTATATAACAATCCAGGATGTTAGTCTCAGAATGTGTGGGGGTTGGGAGGGGCCGAATTATATAATGAAAACTAACAGACAAAAATTATTCCACTTTCAAGAATAGCTTAAGATGAATAGAGGGTAGTTTGGTAAGTAAATTTATGACTAATAGAATAATTGCATCACACCGCAAGTTTGCATACTTTGTAATATTTTATTCTTTCATTGACATTGGCAAGTCAGAGCCTATTCATTCTGATGGTTCAATGGCTAGAACTAAAAGAGTGTTTCAGTTATAAAAAAAGCTTTCATATGTTTTCTGAGTTACTGGATGAGGTAACCTTGAGCATTACGCCCAATCCTCGCTACAAATTTTTCAGTCTTTTCACCCGCAAGAACCTCCATTTCGGCGGGTATGACTTTTAGACTGCTAGAAGCAAATAAGAAACCCACCACAGATAGTTTGAGTGATTTCATGCATCAGTAATTACACTCC
This sequence comes from Chiridota heheva, assembly GCA_020152595.1. Lineage (NCBI taxonomy): Eukaryota > Metazoa > Echinodermata > Holothuroidea > Apodida > Chiridotidae > Chiridota > Chiridota heheva. The sequence goes on from JAIGNY010000216.1 coordinate 45,537, forward strand.
CAATTATCGATATGCACACATTGGAACTTATTGTGAAGAACCAGGTATTGTGGATTTGGTTAGTGTAGGGCCAAGTCATGCGTGTAATGAGGGACTGATGATTTATTTGGACTTTTAAAAGGATGTTTTCATCAGTGAGTTACAAACAATCTTGTGAGTTTGGATGCATTGGACTGAAAATTTATAGGCAGATTTATTCATCATGGCTTTTTGTAATATCTGGGACAACTTCCAAGATACTTTAAGGCTTGTACTAAAATTTTGTGAAAATCTCAAACAAAGGCAGAGGTAAGTGCATCCTTTAAATCTCACGTAATATGAAATCAACTGCCCCTACAGGTCCCATTACTGCATATACACCCCTCAATATTAATAACATTTATAAATGGCCTTTATGCGCCTAATAACACAAAACATTATTAATAACATTTATAAATGGCCTTTATGCGCCTAATAACACAAAACAAAGCGAAAGAAACAGCACAGAAATAAAATGTGAAACAACAACAAAATATTGTGCATCAAATAATTGAAAACAAATTATATGCTTACCCTATAGTTATGTAAGGTCTTTTTTGTTTCATCTAGCTCTGCATTTATTTCAATGAAGTCTATGTCTGTTTGAAGATATCAGAACACATACATGATCCAAATTAAAGCTTTAGTTCAGTGGTCAAGCATGTTTATCTTTTATGAAAGAGGACTTCAAAAGAAACAAAATGATGAAGCATTGCAAAATCTTATAAGGAAATATTTAAGTTTAAAGCAAGGTATCATTTGTGTAGAAATGACTGAAATCAAACTAGTTGTGATGTCATAGCCTCAGATTCCTCAAAGTCTTTAGGTATTCTATCATATTTTGTGGCTTAAAAACCATGGGATATGTCAAAAAATAGTAAATCTGAATCTAGGAAGCATATTTATAATATACCACCTGAAGAAAGTTTGAGGAAAAATAATTTAAATAGTGAAAAAATTAAATAGACTTTCTTTAAACTACATGAAGATTTTGAGGAATCTGAGGCTGTGACATCACAAGTAGTCAGATTTCAGTCGTTTCTACACAAATGATACCAAACTTTAAACTTAAATATCTCCTTAACGGAATAAGATTTTGCAATGCTTTCTTCACCATTTTGTTCCTTTTAAAGTCCTCTTTCATATAAGATAGACTTGCTTCACCACTGAACTAATCCTTTAATTAATTCATGCTTCAAGTAAACAAGACTTTGTTTACATAGGATATAAAGCTTAAGAGTTGTGGCTGATCCAAGTAGGTTTTCGATATACAAATTTGTATGTGTGAGGGGAAGAGCTCCAAATTGTATGAGCACTACAAAAAGTTGCTGATAGATGACTCCGAAGCTTTAATGAATGCACTCCTTGCCAGCCTGGGCCTTCTCAACATCATTCAAAGGAATGCACTGAAGTGTGGATGAGGATACTGCCACAAACATGCTCTATATTAACAGTCTTCACCACAGGAGACAGGTATGCACATTAGCCACAGCCTCATGTCAGACCTAAACTCAATTTTGCCTGCACCTTATGTTAGACGGCATATCACAAGATCAAGTACTTATGCATCTCATTGCCTGCATGCTGCTAGGACAAACTCTTTGGATAGAAGGTTTCTCCATACTGCCACCAGAATATGGAATACCCCTCCAATTGATATTGTTGTAACATAACAGATAACAGCATCCAAGCTCTTATGACATGTGCCCGTCTTACCTCCCATTCCTGAAATAAGGGTCTTAATCTGTTTGTGATGGTTGACAAGAGTACGACATTTGCTTTACAATTATCACCAGCTATTTTGGTGCATACTATTGGACGTTTTTGGTCATGTGATGTTTACTATTTCCTTGTTTTTCGTTTTTCGTTTCTGTCATTCTATTTCATTTTTGGTCTAGACTTGTTTGAAGCAGTTTAACATCTGATTGGCCCATCAGCACTACGTAGGTATCCTCTGGTGTGGCCTTATTTTGTTCCCAATTGTACCTTATATAAATATTTTTTTGAAAGTATCATAATGATAAGTCTAAAAATATCCATAAAAATGGGACCTTGCAAGTACCTTTTCCACGGTAAACTTTCTTCCACTTGTCCATAATGTAGGAATTAATCTTCTCCATCATCACCTCAGGATATTTAATGATGGCCCTGTTTAGAATGAAAATATGCAAAAATGCATTCATAACGCTCATCACATATATAATAATCAATAACATGAACATAAATTACTAAAGTAATCCCTTAGTTATCTGAAATGGTTGGTGTCAGAGCTTCAGATAGGCAAAAAATCTGACGAGAAATATGAATTGATTTAGCCAGCTGCCATGGTGTAGATCGTGGGGGAGATTGTGGTAGGGGTATTAGCCAGCTGCCGTGGTGTAGATCATGGGGAAGATTGTGGGAGGGGGATGGTTCAAATGAGTAAAGTGTTTGAATAAGTAAAGCTAGTTTTTGGATAGGTGAGGAGTTGTTGTGTTAAAATCAATATTCATTATCATTAAATTCTATTCAAATGGTCATGTTTACTGCCTTGTAAAAATATTTTGACACCCAAGTGTATTCACTTTCTCAAACCAATGACTACTTCCAAAAGGTTAATTATAGAAACAATATATATATGATACTCACTGATTAAGAGCTTTTCCATATTCTTCTAAGTCTTCGCATGCGTTTTTGTATACCTGAAGTAAAAAGAGATTTCTTTCAAGCTATGTTCTGGATTCTAATCTCCAAATCAGTGAGATTTTACATGACTTGTCCTTCTCCTTAAAAATTTGTTCCAGCAAATCATAACCACAAACTTACTGTAGCAAATAGTGAGACCACTTTATCTTAATTAAAATAACCACACAATAAGGACTTCATCCATTGCTAATATGATACTCAGCACCAACTTCCACAACAACTAAGGTTTTCAGAATAAAGAAAATAAAGAGGACAAATCTGACCCGACCTGGTTATGTATCAGGTCGGGTCTGACTGTTTGAAACTTTAAGGAGCAGAACAACTAATGTAAACTACACTGCTGTTTTAAAACTTGGCTAATGGCATGATACATCACATTATTAATTGAAAAGACTTTATTTAGCCATAGCAAAGTTTAACTGTTATGTTGTCATCATTGCCTAACAGACAACTGCTTGCTAACTATAATGGAACATGAAAATATCACTTTAAGTAACTTCTGATTGGTTCAAGCCAACTGGTATTTATCTGAGAGCAAATATTACAAAATTGCTGAAAAAGTTTTGTTTCCATATACTGTATTCGACGCAATAAGCGCCCGGGATGCTTACGAAAATAAAATTGCAACACTTTTCAGGTCACACATTTCTTCCTTATGAGTGCCCATGTTACGTGATCGTGTACAGTGTGCTATTCGAAGTGCATTGTGTGAATTGGTTCTATATATACTAGCCCCACAATAATCACCACAGAAACATTGTCAGCGCCATATGCGAAATAATGTAACAAAACATATTTAAAGTCTTCGAATTAATCAAATCAATTATTTTTTCTGTCAAAAATTGTTGTTGGATGTGCTTATTAGAGCAAGGGTGCTTCATACATCAAATACGGTACATACATTAATAATTTTCATCCCTTGGGCCCTTTCAACCAGACACCCTTAATTTTCTCAAAACCAGCGGTAATCCACACTAGCAAGCAGCTATTGTTACACCGTACACAATAGGTCATTTATCTGGGGCTGAAGCCACAAACCTCCTTTGCAGTGAAATGGAACAGATTAGTCCTTGGCTGACCCTAAAATTAAATATGCATTATATGCATGGAGGAATTTGTGCAATGCTCATGAATGATTGGTGAACCATTCCTCCCACAGAGAGCTATTTCATCATGTGTATGGAAACATGCCACCCAACTCAGTAAAAAACAATGAAATTCAATCACAACAACAATTAAAAATGACAGTTAGTTTATCAAATACAAATGCGCATTTCCATTTAGATAAAGTGGCTTTTCAGTTTTCCACCAGAAACTATCTTGCCAGTGGACAAATCACAATGAGTAAAATATCAACCATGCTATGAAAGCTAATCGCTATATACATATGTGTATGAAGCAGAGAGGGCATGGGGAAACATGAAAATGGCATGGATGCAATTAGGATGAAGAGCCAGTAGAAGGGCCCATGGCACTCAGGCATCTATCACATGTGCAGCATGTTATCAAACATCAAAAGTTATCAAATTTAATTCATGAAATTACATTATCATTAATCAATAATTACGCAAAAATTGAATTTGGATGTTAATATACGTGTGAAGTTTGAATAGGAATTCCATTACATTGTATATATCTCTTTGCACTCCTTTGCCTGTTACTCATCAAGTACAGGGGTGGTATTTGCCCGCCAAAAGTGGGGGTAATATTCCGAAACTGTGGGTGAGGGTTGAAATTAATGAATTCACACTAACATACAAAATTCACCGGACAAAACAAATATGGTAAAAAGTGGAAGGAAATCCTCCCTTTGCACCCCCTAAATCCTGCCAATGATTGTTAGCCTGGTTGGCTTTAGTTTGATGTATGTTGGTATTAGAGATGTTGGTGTAGGGGACAGCGGGGGGCTTAGAGAAGGAAGGGAGGTTGAGGAGAGAAGTGGTGGTGGTTTGGGTTTTGGGTGTGGTTGGGTTGTTGGCAATGGTGATGGGCTTAGGACTGGGTAAGAAGAGCCAGGTGAGGTTGGTTTAAGAATGTGAGTCAGTTTTAGTTGTGTTATGGGGGTGGTATTGGTGCTAGAGGAGACTGCGCTCAAGTAGGAAGGCTTGGTGTGGGGGGAAGCAAAGAATTATTTCCTGGCCTCTGGGTAAGTGATGTGGGGATTAAGGGTTTTTTAGTTTAGTTATTTGCTTTCCTGAAGCCAGGTGGGGCAGTCTTTTGAGAAGGAGTGATGGTCTGCTGGGTGATTACCATCGCAATTTGTGTAGAGTTGGGTGTTGGTGCAGTAGGTAGTGAAATCGTCGACATAGAGAGAGCTTTTGATGTTGGGGATGAGAGTTTTGGTGATGCTGTTAATATTTGAGGTTAAAGAGAATGGGGGAGAGGATGCTGCCTTGGGGGACACCCAGGTGGTTGGTGTACCTTTGGAAGTAGGTGTTACCGATGCGAACTTGGAAGTGGCAGAAGGATGAAGTGAATGTAGGTGGGGAGGGAGCCTCTGAGGCAAAAGGAGTGAGGGTCTTTAAGGACACCATACTGCCACGTGGTGTCGAAGGCCTATTCCAGATTGAAGAAGATAGAGATGGCGTGATGATTTCTGACGAAGGCTTTACGGATGAAGGTGTTGAGTTTGAGGATGTGGTCCAGGCAGTTTTGGTTTTTCTGAAGCCATTTTGAGTGAAGGAGAGGAAGGGGTTCCTCTTGAAATACCAGCAGAGTCTGTAGTTGACCATACGTTCCATGATCTTACAGAGTTTTTTCGGGTCGAATCTGTTTTTTTAGTTTTGGAGATTGGGGTGATGATAGCCTCTCTCCAAGTAATGGGGAAAGACTTTGGTTAGAGTACTGGTTAGTAAATCTTAATTGAGGAATACCTGAACAGAGGAAATAATTTATTAGCGTGTAACTTTGCTAAAGCAAAAGTTAGCGGGGGTAACACAAACTTCGTAAAGTAATTTGGGCAAATAAAAGGGAATAAAAGCGACATGCATTTTTCAAATGGCTACACAAATTATCCAATAAAAGGGGCTATGCCTCTAGCCTGAGTGCATACCCTAACTGTTTCATGAACAGCGCCGACCATTTTAAGAGATTGCTTTGGACGATCCATCGTGAAATAGTGTCTTGCGACACGGTACGATGAGATCTCCGTAACGAAACAAAGAATGCCAAGCATCAGCTTGTTCTCTTAGCCCGAAAGGTGAACGGCCTGAAGACTGATTTCAGCATAATGATGTGCTGAATATACCAAGTACCTGCCCAAGTTCCTACGATTGGGGACCACGTTAAATGTGCTCCCCACCCTGTCCAAGACACTTCCAATACTACTGACGGAGAAGGTCTGATGGGTGTAAACTTCGCTCCTCAGGAATGGTGGGAGTGGCCGCACCACCTTTAAACGTGGGGTGCCACCATCTGAAGGTGTGAAGCGGGGGTACTGATGTGTCCTGTGGGGAGGGTCCCTCTTCTCGAGAGAGCAATCCGCCACTCTGGTGTCTCCAAGAGGAGATACCGGTCGTATGTGAACCATCTTCACCCCAAGTGGTAGCTTTCAAAGATGTCCTCCCCGCGACTAGCATAGTCTGGGGGACGTTGAATGTACGCATTGGTCGCTGCTGGCCAGTGGGAGGCAGCAGCCTCTCCTCCACAGCCTGTGTGACCCAAGACTGAAGACTAGATTTTAAGGAGTCCCTTAAGGCAGGAAGCATCCTTCCATGGATCAAGTCTATTTTTCTTCCTATGTTCACGCCTGGTGGAAAGAAAGGAAGTGAAAAGTAAGGAAAGGACGGAAACTGTCCTCTCACGTGCACTTCCTGCTTCGTTCTCGATCCCTATTCTGGGACCTGCTCCCCTGTGGAGAAGACTGGTGGAGATAAGTGAGTGAAATCCTTGACATCGGCGAAACAAACCATGCGTGGGATTTTAAGACATAGGCGGGGTTAATTGACCTCTTGCCAATGCTATACCTGGGTGCGCCTGGCTGCGCTGGATACCCTACTTATGTTTTCCATGTCGTCAGTAAAATGCTGTGATAATTGGGAAAATGTTGGCCATTAACTCCAATAAACTAATTTTTAACTTAGGGTTAACGTACATCGTATACTCTACAGGCCGTTAACTCTAGAAAGCTCTTACAGCAGGGGAACTGTAGAGCCCATGGTTACAGTTGTAGAAAGTATAAGTAGACCGTTGTCTTTGTATAGTGTCAGCGTACAAATTAATTGCCGAGATGCTACGCAATGACCGAAGAGCAGCATGGCAGGTGTGACTGCCTGTGTAACCTCGCGCTGTTCAAGTCTAGCGTTAGCGTAAGAGAGTATGAAAAATGGGTCATTAGCCGATTCATATGAATGGTGGTAGTGGGGAAAACTGTCGTCATTGTTACGTTGTTTAGGTGCCCACCATAGATGCGAGACCTTGCTGGTGTTAATCTAGGTTGGCTAAGAATAAAGTTTGTTTAAACCTTACTGACTTAAACCAGTAAGTAAACCCGGCTGGTCGTAGAGACCTGCGTGGTCAAAAAGTGTACAGATAATACAACTTTGTGGGTCTGACTACTAACTCTGGCTAACAAGTTGAATGGCAGGTCGTTAACGTATGCTGTATACTACACGGGTTGCTAACTGGGTAACTCTTTGAGCTGTAAGACGGTTTAGACACAAGACCGCGGAGCCGTAAGCCGTTGGCTATGGCCTTGGAGATAATTAGCACCTTACACAGTACGGGCTGTTAACTAATGAAAGTCCATTTGCCTGAACAGGTTAATCTAAATGGTGTTATAATATGCTCCATAATTAATACAGGCCATAAAGTTGAACAGGTTCTTGCAACTGTGGGTGCTACTGCCTGTCCGGCTATCAACTTGGTTGAGGTACTTGATATCTTGTTAACATATGTAAAGAAGTTACAACTGTTCCGAAATAGTGTTAATGTGCGGTGTATACTATATGAGCCATCAACTTTGGACTAGTTGTTGCAACCGTGAAACTACGTAGCCGGTGGCTATACTTCATCAGGTTATAGACTTCGTTAAGTTGTGTTAGTGTATTGAAAATGTACCGCGTATGCTATACTGGCCGTTAATAAAGACGTTGGCCATTAACCTTATTAAGTCATTGTAGGAAGATGTTAAAGTCCTGCATAAACTATACGCGCCGTCAACATACAGTAGAATAGGCTGTTGCAGTTGCGGGACCGCTTTGCCGCTGGCTACTCATATCCACCTCTTAACTTGTTTTTAAGTTAATTAGATATGTCGTTAATGTATGTTATACGGGTCGCTAACTTCAGAAGGTTGTTACAACTTTGAGACTGTGGAACCGATGGCTACGGATGAGGGGAAAACTGATACCGTACGCTGTTAAGTATCATGCCGTGAGCCGCAGGCCATGTGAGACTGCTTTATAAAGGCATTAACGTATAGCGTAAACTATATGCGCCGTTGTCTTGAACAGCTACCTCGATCGTGGGACTGTCTAACAAGCGGCCACCTATGCCAAAAAACTAACTTACGCATAGTTGATTTTATAAGAGTGTTAACGTGCTACGCATACCATACGAGCCATTAACCCAAGCACTAGGGTTAAATTTACAAAAGTTTTAACATACTGTGTATGTTATACCAGCCGTCAACTCAATTTAATTCACCACAGATCGCTACGAAGCTAGTGGCTACGTGAGGGGACTACCGCCGTACTCAGTACGCATCCCCATTAAGTACCATAGAGCCACATGGATCTACGATAGCCTCAACGTGCTCTGTACATTCTACTAGCCATCCACCCAGTTTCCTTCTGTTCACCATGAAGCTACAAAGCTAGTGGCTACGTGAGGAGACTACTGCCGTAATCGGTATGCGTCCCTATCGGGATAGTTATCAGTGATATGGAACCATCTGGATCTACAATAGTGTTAACGTATAAGTATGTTATATGGGTCGTTACCTCAATATACTTCTATTCACCATGGAGCCACAAAGCTAGTGGCTACGTGTGGGGGACTACTGCCATACTCAGTACGCATCCCTGTTGGAATAGCTAAAAGTATAATAAGTCATATGGATATACAAAAGTGTTAACGTATTATGTATGCTATATGAGCTGTTAACTCCATTTGCGTCTATTCACCACAGAGCTATTTCCGCTTTACCCCGCAGCTGTGCTGCTGGTAATACACTCCCGGGTTTACTGTATGCTGTACGTTACCCCGTGTAGGTCCCGTGGGGTCATAAGGACCCATTTACTGGAGCCGTATGGACCTGTAAACTTGAGTTAAGATACCGTATGGACCCGTACGGGGCAGTACAATGGAGCCGTATGGACCGGTAGGGTTAAGCTATGGAGCCATATGGGGCTATGCAATGGACTCCTGTCACAGACCCGTGAACCCATGCCATGGAGCCATATGGACCCATTCACCCACCGGTGCCGTGGAGGTAATCTAGTTGTTCTACAGCAAGCTGTGAAATTACTTGAAACTTTCTAAAGACACCGCCCCTTGTGGTCCTACACAAAACCATGGCCCACAGTGGTGTTATATGAAGTCACCAACCACTACCCGTGCCCCACAGACCCAGTAGCGTCAAGACATGGGCACTAGTATCATGTGGCTTATTCTAAGTTACGTCATAAAGACACAACTCAGCTTCTTAATATAGGTAAGTTATAACTTACATCTGACGGACCTCTACCTGGGACCCCACCGACCCGGTTGCATCGGGCCGTGGTGCCTTAGGTGGTGGGTCAGTATAAGTTAACAAAGTAGACTACTGCCTATGACCCGGTCAGCTCAATATCATCGAGCCATATGTCTTAGTGTAGGTAGTTAACTCTTGAGTATATACCTAAACCAAACTATATAAGGAACGTCTAATCGGCGCTAGATAATTTATTTGATACGCCTATTCAGTGCTAGATATTTCATTTAATACGCCTTTTTGGCGCTGTGATATATTGGTAATGCCTATTTGCACAAACAAATACACATGATGAAATAATCCTCTTCGGGAGGAATGGTCCATCAATTATTCATGGGCATTGCACAAATTGCTCCATACATAAAATGCATAATTCATTTTTAGGCTAGGGACTAATCTCTTCCAATTTACTGCAAAGCAGGCATGTTGTTTTAGTCCCAGATGAATGACCTATTGTGTAAAGTGCTACAGTAGCTGGTTGCTAGCAAGTGAAGCATGAAGGCTATCAGGTTGAAAAGTGTGGATTACCTCTGTGTTGTGCATTGTGTAACAATAGCTGATTGCTAGCAATTGAGCTGTAAAGAGGCCTTTGGGTTAGGTGTGGATTACCCCTGATTTTGAGAAAACTGAGGGTGTCGGGTTGAAGGGCCGAAGGGATAAACATTCTTAATGATGAATATATACTTACACCAAAGCTTCCCTACAGGGGATGTACTTACAACCCTTACGTGGGTGAGATGGCACTGTGGGAGACATCAAACATGGCATGAGGCAAACCACAGCAATTTAGTACACCAGAAAAATGAATCGGATAGACTTATATCTGAAATATGTAGAAACCCGAGAAAATGCAAATGCAAAACTCTGAAAGCACAGAGGTAGCGTGGAAAACACAAACCACTGTGATCTTGGTATCTATAGAGATAAAAAGAAAAGGTAAATTCACCCAAAAGGTGGTGCAGGGGAGTCCCCCTTCCCAGGGTCTCTCCAGCACCCCACTAATCGAGTACAAAAACTCTTGTCTTAAAATAGTGCTAGATATATAAAATCATGCTATGTATGGTGAAGTAGAATAATATATAGGCTCTCTTGTACCAACGATAGCTTCTTGGAGCTAGTTGCAGCCGACTCCTCAGCCATCCTGTGGAGATGTCAACCTCTTGCGCATGTGCCAACATCAAATCGAGAAGTTGGCCTAATGCATAGGAAAACCTGTACTGAAGACATTCTAATGTGTAACATATACGCACTGTATAATGCTAGGCTATCCACGTGGTAGAGTGGGGTCCTAGGGTAAGAAACATATTAACCCAAGGGAATTGGGTCCTATAAACTAGCACACCAGGCGCTCTAAGGACTAAAAACACCCGCCACGAGAGTGGGACTCTCTCCTTCTAGCCACCTGCCTTGTGTAAGCAGATGGAAAAACACACTAACGTTAGTGTAACCTTAATGGGGAAAGCCCTGTGAGTCAGACCGAATATTTTCCGGTCCCATGGCCACCTCGTCTTACCTCAGGTGACTGGAAAAGGCTAGAAGAAAGTGCCAAACAGCGTAGAAACCTTTACTGTAGGAGCTGCAAGGAAGATCAAAGTTAGAAAAAGGTGAAATTTTTAAGAAATTTTGTGACCATTTCCAGCAATGTTGTGACAACAACGCGCTGATAAGAAGTGAGGGATGTTAGAGGTGTATTGGAAGTTATATAGGGCTGGGTTGGTAACTACGTTTTAAGTTTGATTGGAAGTGCGATAGAATCAGGTCATTGGACCAGATTTATAGCATGGAAAGTAAGAAATAACTTTTGAGTAAATTACTCATAATATGTCTATCCCCATGGACATACATTTTTTCAGTTAGGAATCAGGCATTCAGGACGCGTTACCTCAATTTTTCCACGATGGAGTCTTCCCTGCTGTTCTGCATTCTTGCATTCATCAGATTGTAAGATTTTCTCTGCCTTTTCCCGTGAATTTGACAGGGGTTTCAACTCCCCTTTCTTTAAATTTGTCTGCCAAAGAAATGGAAATAGATAAAGAAAGTTCAATAAGATTAACTGACTGTTTTTCATTTTAGATGTGTCAATAAGAAATAAGATGTTGAAATAAGAAATGAGATGTAAAAACCTCTTCTTGTAATTCTTTAATTTTTTTCTCTATTGTATCGAACTCCTTCTGCACTGTTTTCCCATATATCTCCTGCATCTTCTGCTTGAATAAATTCACTTCTTTCTCTTTCTCCTTGTATTCAATGATCACTTTAAGTTTTTCCGTAACTTTCTGATGAAGACAGAGTACACAGATTTATAAAAAGATTTAATATGTATCAGAATAATCATAGATCAAATGCAAAAGAGTTTTTCATTTATACAAGATTGCACAAAAGATTGTTGACACATATGTCACTGCAAACTTTCAAGAGAAAACTGAAAACTCATTTTCTCCATTTGTATTTTTGATTAATTAAAAAAAACCTTTTTTCCTTTTTCATTTGTTCGTTCATTTTCTGAATTTTTTCCCCAGGCACATCGGGCAGTTATCTTCCAAATTATCTTCCTTATAGGACCTATT